>JAJGRW010004679.1:0-82411 GCA_025461045.1 Carex parvula | reverse complement strand
CTGCCCGCTCCGGCGGTCCAGAAAAGGGTGCATGAAGGGCAAAGGAGGGCCAGACAACCAACTATGCCTGTACCGGGGGGTACGCCAGCGTACCTGGGGCAAATGGGTAGCTGAGATTCGCGAGCCCAACCGGGGTGCTAGGCTCTGGCTTGGCACATTCAGCACTGCCTACGAGGCGGCACAGGCGTATGACAACGCTGCCAGGAGTCTCTATGGAGAATGCGCAAGGTTAAACCTGACCGAATCAGCTGGCTCCAGGTTTAACCCTGCACAATTGTGTGGTACGAAGATGGAGTTCTCGTCTTCGCCAAGCATGTCCAGTGAGATGAGCTCGGGCGAGTCTTTTGTCGGCTATGGGGATGCGGGGTTGGAGAGACCGTGTTACCTGAGCAGAGGGGCAGGCAGCTTGGAGGATTTGGATGAGTTCGTATCGAAGTTGCCCAAGGCTGAGGATTTCTGTCTCGAGGGGTTTCAAGAGGTTCCGTTGTTCGATGATGCAGGGTATTCAAATGGAGAGATGAATGGTGAATTGATGAACTTCGACATATTGCCGCTGAGCTGGTGCACTTGAATAAATTATTCTTAGCTTATGGCTGTGGTGTAGTGTGTTACATATACTATATTGTGCATAGGGCTTTTTTTAATTTGCATGTACATGTTTAGATGTTCTTATTTGTGTAGAGTTTAAGGGACATTATATAATTAATGAAGTTTGTTTGATGTTATTTGTAGTTTTCTTTAATTTGTCATGTTATTGAATTTCCATCATATATATAGTGTGCGCGCTGATGGATGGATGACAATATGACATGCGATGCATGATTTGTTCGTTCTTTGGTTTCGAATTCCAATTCATCAATTACAACAACAATTCCAATTCATTAATTACAATTAGGGGCGGATCCCGAGTATTTCAGGGGCAGTTGCTATGCTTTCTGGATTTTGAGTTTTAGTGGAGATTTTATTGGTGTTCCAATTGACTTTATTTTCTCTGAAATTTTTTTACTCTCGCTAAATGTTTAATTTGTAATTTAAATTAAATTTAGAGTTAAAATTGAAATAAATCTATTTGAATTTTTGTTGGTAATTAGAATTATAAGTTGTAGCATGAGAAATTACAAATTAAAGTATTGAAAAACATACATAAAAGTATTATTTTTTATCGAGTATCTAATTGGTTAATGAATTTAAACCCGATTAAGTACTTAAATTATTTTATTTTTTTATCTTGGTTAATGAACGATTAAGTACTTAAATTATTTTATTTTTTTTATCGAGTATCTAATTGGTTAATGAATTTAAACCGAGTAAATACTTAAATTCGATTCAGATATTCTTTTGCATGTTCGTGAAATGTGGGTTTCAATATGTAAAACTTTGATTACTATAAACAGTGCATGAGCGATATGTTTGCATGTGCAGTTTGACAGGCGAATAAATTTTTATTGATGTATTCATATTTATATCAGGACTTTGGAATTAAGAGTGATTGGATCAATATAAAAGAAACTAGAACTTTATATATATATAAGGCTTAAAAGGACTCAAAATAAATATTTAGAAGGATTTGACGGGAACAAGCGAAGAGGATACGTACAGGAAACTGAGGAAAGTATCAGGCTGTATAGGAATTCCGGAGGAATTCGCGATCAACATTAAAAATATAGTTCGGGGAGAAGAAGAGAAAAGAAAATAAAATATAGTTCGATATTATCGTTTCTACTATCCTCTCAAAAGGCAGGAAAAGAAAAGAAAGATATTGTGTACTTATTTTTAATGTTGTACTTACTAGAGTTTGGTCAAAATTTCTAGGCGTACGTGTGGCTCTCCACGTAGGGATGTAAAAATGTCATGGATATGTTATGGCATGGTATATATTGCCGGATACGTGTGATTTGAATGTTTTTTTCTGTAATTAGTTTTTAGAAACATGACACACCATGTGAATTAATCTGATCACAACATGACATATAGTCACGTGAGTCATCAGGTTTGTACGTTAGATCTTGATTATCGAATGGAGAGTTTTGAATAAACTAATTTAAATTACGGAAAAAATAGTTGAATGTGAGTAGTTACGTTTGTACACAATATATGTGATCACTGGTCATGCCGTGGCCATTCACGTATTATAATTGTCTCTCCAAATTTAATTAATTGCGATATAGTATGTAAAAACTTAATTTATTCATAGTGAGTTACGTGGTCAACATAATTAGATCATGAGGACAAAAAATTTAATGCGTCATATATAATTTTGTCATTATTTTGAATATGAAGTATATTATTATAAAATATAAAATAGAAACATTTTTTGAAGATAAATTTCAAAATAGACAAAATTTATAATTTTTAAAATGAAGTATATATTTATAACTTAAAAAAACACACACACAATTATTGGATAGTATGTATACATTTTAGGGATAGATGTATATTCATTTTAAAGTATTGGATTGAATTTCTGACCGTACGTAATATTTTTTGGTAAGTAAGCATAGTTTATATTATATATTTTGCCAACAACACATATATTATATATTGGTTTGAGTCAAAATCATGATAAGAAAAAAATTAATTAAACTGTATGTGAAATAATGTTACATCTTCGCATAGTCTTACATGACCATTTGAAGTAAGATCAATATAAGAGGATTTTTTTTATAAACCATATATAGAAAAAAAAAATTAACAAACCAACTTGATGATTTAGTTTTTACAAAAATCATAAGTACCGAGATGGTAATTTTGCCCAGACCATTTTTTTTTTGTACCGAAATGTTATCTCGGTCCCATGATATTTTCAATTTTTCCTTCACAACTGTGTGACCTGTTGTGTAATTACTTTTTTTTACTGTGCCGAGATGGGGACTTGGCACAACCTTTTTTCACAATTTCCCTCACCGTGCCGAATTGGCAATTCGACATTGAGGTTTTTTCATATTCTTTCTACAAATTTCGGCCATTTCGGTACAATTTTGTAAATTTTCAAAATTATTGAGCGAAAATGTTGAAATCTTGCTTTCTTTTCTTTGTGCCGAATTGAGTTCTCGGCCCAACATGTTTTTAATAATTTCCCAATTTTGTGCCAAATTTCCATTTCGCCACAGTGTTTTTTTTTTGTTAAAAATAAATTTCTAATGGTTAGAGTTAGCTTATAAATACTATTTTCTTCTCCCTCCAACTCTCAACTATTATTTTTTTCTTCTTCTAGTTGAAAACAAAGGTTCATAAATCGAGTGTTAGAAAGTTCATTATCTACAGATCAGCCCTGCATTGTGTTTTTAGTTTTCGTCTGAAGATTGTAGAAAACTACAGATTAGCCCTGCATTGTGTTTTTAGTTTTCGTCTGAAGATTGTAGAAAACTACAGATTAGCCCTGCATTATGTTTTTAGCTTTCGTCGAGTGTTAGAAAAGTCCATTATTTTTCATCTGCATATAAGGCCGAAATTTGTTAATTGCAAAAACTACTAATAAGCTCATTCTCGGTTGTTGTGTAATTGCATTGGATTTCATTTAGAACTTTGCTTGCGTAGTAGATTGTGTAGAGCATCTTGTCTTTTCGTTGTCCCAGGACCGCCCCTAAAGCGTAGTCACTTGCATCGCACATGATCTCGAAATGATGGTCCCAGTCAGGTGGTTGGAGAATTGGTGCTGAGATCAAAGCATCCCTTAGTTTGTTGAATGCAGCCACACATCGTCGAAGTTAAATTCTACATCCTTCATGGTGAGGTTTGAGAGTAGTTTCGCGATCTTCGAGAAGTCCTTGATGAATCTTCGATAAAAACCTGCATGTCTAAGAAAACTACGAATGTCACGAACACTTGTTGGTTGAGTTAATTTTTCAATTACCTCGACCTTTGCTTTGTTAACCTCCAATCCTCTGGAAGAAACGGTGTGACCGAGTACTACTCCTTCTTATACCATGAAATGACATTTTTTCCAATTTAGCACGAGGTTCACTTCTTCACATCTTTTCAGAACTTTAGACAAGTTTTTTAAGCATGATTCAAATGTATCCCAATAAACTGAAAAGTCATCCATGAAAACCTCAATTATTTCTTCAACAAAATCTTAGAAAATGGACATCATGGCTCTTTGAAATGTGGCTGGGGCATTGCACAAACTGAAAGGCATCCGTCGATAAGCAAGGATTCCATATGGGCATGTGAACGTGGTTTTCTCTTGATCTTGAGGGTGAATCGGAATTTGAAATAAACTGGAGTATTCATCGAGGTAACAGAAGTGTGAATGCTTTGCCAGTCGCTCCAACAACTGATGAATGAGAGCGGGAAGTGGTCCTTTCTTGTTGCTACGTTCAGTCGCCGGTAGTCAATGCACATGAGCCATCCTGTAACAACTCTTGCTTGTAGCAACTCATCATTATCCCCTCACAACTATTGTGCCTCCTTTCTTTGGAACAACTTGAACATGGCACACCCAGTTCCTATTGGAGATGGGGTAGATGATGTCTGCATCGAGTAACTTTGTCAATTCTCCATCAAAGTTGGCTTTCAACCATTTAAGGCGGCAATGGTATTGTGAGAATCATAGTTTGTTGTTGGGTTTGCCTTTATTGTCCCACCTATGACATAAAAAATTAGTATCGCGATCGTCATCCTCATCAACTTCATATCCTAGACATTCATAATCCTCATACATTTAATGTCCTATGCATTCTTAAATCAATTATGTCCAATTGTTATCGGTATGTTCAAAAATGACAAATCCTATAAACATAAATGTTAGATAAACATATACTCACATTAAATATAAATTACTAACAAAAATATAAATTAGTAACAAAACTATTTTACCAGTTACAGGTAAGCTCCACAGACAACTGACATCTTCCAAAGTCATTGTACACTCCCCAAACGGAAAATGAAAAGTATTCGTCTCAGGCCTCCACCTCTCAACGAGAGCACTGATTAACCCTTTATCAATATTGCAATGGGTCACATTGACCATCTGGTACAAGCCTAAATTGATCAAAGCTTCTTTCATCCAAGAATGGTAAAGAATGCCCTTTTGGCGAGAACCAGTACGTAGTGTATATGATGGCTGGATAACATAATTGTCATGCAAAATAAATATAACCACTAAATTTAATTCTAACTTACAAGTTTATCAGTAAATTATAAATCTAAACTGAGATTAAACAAATACCTGGTTATTCACCATCCACATTTTGTGTTGCTCCAAAGGCAATCGCAGTAATGCCATTTAATCCTAAAATTATTTGCACAATTAAATTATTTATCTAACCTTATTTGCACAATTAAATATGACATGAAAAAATAAATAAAAATTTAAAGTACTCTACATGCAATTATTATAATTAATTATGCTACAAGCAAAAATAAAAAATTACTCTACAAGAAAAATAAATAAGACTACAATTAGTTAAATTACTCTACATGCAATTATTTATAATTAATTATATGCTACATACAAAAATAAAAAATTACTCTACATACAAAATAAATAATTCTACAATTAGTTAAATTACACTAAAAATTAAATTACGCTACATGCAATTAGTTATAATTAACTATCTATACTACATGAAAAATAAAAATTACTCTACATGCAAAATAAATAATTCTACAATTAGTTAAATTACACTACAAAAAGCTATATTACACTACAAAAAGATAAATTACACTATAAAAAACTAAATTACTCTACAATTAATTATTTATACTACAAACAATTTATATAATTCAGATTATTTATCAAAAAATATTAACCACATACCTAACGAAATCTGTAAGTCTGAAGTTCCTCTTACTCTCCTTCCAAAATTATACAAATATATGTGAATAGAACAAAAAATAAATTAATTATGAGGTTGAAAAAAAAATTGTAGCTGTTCGGGTGGAAAGAAAGGAGGAGGAATAAAGAAAAAAGAAGAGGATTGATTTTGAAATCGTTGGGACTGGAATAGCATCTCGGGACAAAGCAAAAAACTAGTGAGCCGAAATCTTATTTCGGCACAAGCAAAAAAATGGAACAAAATGAGACTGGAATGGTATGTCTCGCCAAAAAAGAAAATAGAGAACCGATATGACAAGAAAAATAGAGAGGAGCCGAATTGTCATCTCAGCACAACAGAAAAAAAAAAAAATAGAGAGCCGACTTGTCATCTCGACACAGAAGAAATTTAATTTTTTTGTAGCATTTTACTTAACAAATTGTGAAAATCACGAGACCAACGGTAAAATAAAAAATAGTTCGGGCCGACTTCCCATCATAATTTTTTTTTTATTATTTATGGTTTATAAAAAAAATTCAATATAAGATGCCGACATGGTACAAATACGGACACCAAAAATCAAATCCGAGGCAGACAGCGCGCAGTTGGATAAAGATTATATAATAAGACACTTGGTCTGGTGCTTTGAAGTTTGGGTGGGGACCAGATCGTTTGGGAACTTGGGCTTACAAAATTGACACGTTGGCCTCTTTGACTTTACATCATAAACGAAGGGGAACCGGAACGAATAATAAATAATAAAATTATATTTGTTGTTTGAAACAATTATTTATAATAGGTGTACGTCTAAATCGAATTATATAAAAAGAATTTAAAACGATTATTTATTAGTACTGTAAATATGTAAGTCTAATAAAAAAACATTTTAGAATAACACATAAATTAAAAAATATATTAAAGAAAAGAAATAAAAGGCTGAATCCACATTTCTGAGCTATCATTGATATAATGCAACGTGTAGCGAGTCATCAAATATTGTAAGTATGTCGTGTGGCACTGCAGTGGCAGACATAATGACATAATTCGCGTTTTATTCGCGAATAAAACGTTCTTTATTCTTTAGTGTTTTCGAACCTAACGGCAAATTATTCGGTTGATTGAATTATTCACGAATAAAATGCGAATTACGAATTATTCGCGAAAAAAACACGATTTTTTTTTTTTTTGGGTTTATTTTTCTTTTCTTGGGACCGAATCATTCCTGAATTATATCCGAATTATTTCTGAATCACAAACTTTTGACTCCGTCAAACTGAATATGAATAATTCTTTTGTTACTATAGTCAAAGGCAGATCCACGTTAATTGAATGGGGTCAATTGACCCCATTCATTTTCAATTGTTTTTTTGTAATTATACTTGATTTTTTCTTTATAATTTAGAATAAAATGCTACGGTACTGTCAAAATTGACTCTCATATTTACCTATGCAAATTTGATATGATTAATTCCATTTACATTTGACTTATAGTTTGAAAGTCTGACTGCGTCTCTAACTATGGTGAGACTGCCACAGGATACTCGTCACACTTCAGTTGCCCTGTGACTGCCGCAGGAGATCTGAAGTACCGTGCAGCTGATAGACTTCTGTCTAGTTTCTCTACTTTGTCGATGCATTAACGGCGAGTGCACATCACTTCACTTGTTGGATTGCTTTTCTTACGCTGATCACTTCACCAACCAATTTTTGGCATTTAGGACTTATTTATGGCCAAATTGATATCTTTTTTGATTTTTATTCATTTGTCATTTTAAAAAAACACGATATTACTTTCTTAAGGAGGGTTCAAATGCATTATGCTTTTGTGTTTCAATATACTCTATATTTTTTATCTCTGTTTTTAAAGTCCGAATAATCGATCCGAACCGCTCAACATAATCTTCGTAATAAAATATACTTGGAGATCAAATTTTATATTTTTTTAGATAGGTACAAAATTACTGTTTTAAGGAGATTTTGGACCATCCAAAAAAGTGATATTGTACCTATGTAAAAAAATAGTAAAAAATTCTAAAAATAATAAAATTTGGTCTCCAAAAATATTTTATTATGAAAATCATGTTGAGCGGTTTGAATCGACTATTCAGACTTTGAAAACGGAGATAGAGAATGTGGAGCATATTAGAGTACAAAATCATGATGCATTTGAATTCTCCTCTACTTTCTTATATATTTCATTTCCGATAAAAAAAGTTTTGATCAAAACATAAAAGTATCGAAGTTTGGAAGTAATTAATGTAATATCTCAAATTAATGAATACGCTCTGGGAAAGCGGACGAACGAAAAAGGGAGAGAAGGTAAAATTGATGTATAATTTCAGTAATTTTTTCATCGATTTTCACCACAAGTCAGATTATAGAGCAGGGTGGTGGATAATGAAAAAATAATTTTAATTTTATAAGTCCCGATTAATTTGTCCTTTTTTTTAAATTAATTTTTTTCTCGTGTTGTTTTCAATATGTAAAAAAATATTATTTTGTTGTTTTTTATTATGTAAGAAACTATTTTTATTAGTTTTTATTATGCAAGAGATTATTTTTGTTATTTTTTTCATATAATATCTGATTAATTAATGTGTTTGAATCTGATAAGCTATTATAGAGGAGTGACTATCTTACTTGCCATCTTTGTCTCACATCTCTTACATTTCATTTATATGTTTCGTTCTGAAGTAACGTTAAGTGTTTGATATCTAAAAAAAATAGAGAGGCTACTTTTAAAAAATAATGTCTCATTGAAACAATCCTAAATTTTTTTTTTTTTGCATCGAAAATTGAATGTTCGAAATATAACTGAACAATCTCTAAGATTTAAAGTTCGAGAATTTGACTCTCATTTTAATCTAAAAAAAATTCAGATTCCCTCCAAAATAAAATAGAAAATTTGATCTTTTAAGAAATTTTATCGTACACAGGTAAAATGTAGGGTATAATGGACAAACAGATCAAATGATTTTATTTCCAACTCCTAGGTGGTAGAAGATCGAAAATCTTTCCTTTACGGAAATAACATTTATTTTATATTCTTTCAATATTACAATCAGTTCTTCTCAAAGAGGAGGGATCAAGTTACAACAAAGTTACAACAATTATTTTTTTATTTTCAAAGTTCAAATTGTCGATTCAAACCGTTCAACGTGATTATCTAAATAAAATGTGTTTGCAGATCAAATTTTATATTTTTTTAATTTTTTTACTATTTATTAAGATGGGTACAAAATTCAATGGTCTGAATATGACTATTTTTTGTAAAATACTTAATAAATAGAAAAAATTCAAAAAAATGTAAAATTTAATTTGCAAGCACATTTTATTGTGGAGATCATGTTGAACGGTTTGGATCGACGATTTGGACTTTGAAAATAAAAAAAATAATTATTATAACTTTGTTGTAACTTGATCCCTCCTCCTCAAATAGCTTTCTTTATTCGATAACACAATTCTACTTTATAGTATTATAATATTTTTTAATAACAATCTTGTTGATGTTATTCATATCATCATTATTATTGTTATTGATAGGTCCATACCTGCGTGCTGGGTGAATAGCATTATTATTTTGTTATTTTTTAAATTTGATTTACAGCTTAAAAAATATGATAGTACACTATATGTTATTAATTTATTATCTGTATCGTCCCCAAAAAAATATGAATACAAAGATACTAGACGAGACACGAGAAATAATAGAAATTGAAAATTACAATGAATATAATAATGTAAAATAAAGTATGAAATATAGTTTAATATAACGGAATTACAAGTTCATTTTGTTATTCCAATCATCCAAAGCCGTGTTAATCCAAAGCATGATGATTCCAAATCCAACAACCTAAACAAAATGATCAAGAAAAGGCTTATGCCAATGTGGATATGCGGATTGTGTATCTGAGTTCAGATCCATTGAGACTACCACGTACAATGAGGAATCTGCACATTCCATTTTAACCTTGCACGAATCTTAAAGACTCACCCTGACTAGTTCAGAAAGAAGTCGTTTAACCGGGATTGTTTACAATGAGCGCGGTTCTCTAGAGGATAATCTTCCCTGTGTATATAATTGCCTCATCGTGATCTTATCCGGTCCGATATCTTCAGATCAGAACCGTCGGATATGTATTCGGACTAACAGCTTTAAAATTCGTGCAACTAAGTACGACTCATCCGGGGTACGGACGTCATCGTATATAATCCGTTCCGTATCCGAATTTGTATTCGAAAATTAGATACGGATATCTAATATTCAATATCCGAATATCCATACAGATATGGTTATAGCTAGATATCAGAGGCGGAGCCAGACTTTCAGACTATGAGAGTCAAATGTGAATGAGAATCAAGCATATAAAACTTTCCTACTACGAATGTGAGTCAATTTCACGCTATCTATAATATTTTACTTTAAATTATATTAAAATAAGATATAAATAAAAAAAAAAATTCAAAATGAATAGAGGTCAATTGACCCCAATTCAATACATGTAGATTCGCCTCTGCTAGATATGATTATAAATATTAATTATCCGAATAATTAGATATATATCTTATAGTTTAATATATATTATAAAAAAAATTGTATTATTTATGGTTATATCGTATTTATTCAGTATTTAAAATATAAAAGGGATATAAATATGATTTTGTATCCGATCCGTTTGCTCCTTGCGAGTCATTCCCTTGTTTTATGGGCACCTGACTACTTAACAACCTACCGTCGTTCGCTCCTCAAAAAACCGAATTCACTGAGTCTCACTGTCGCCGCCGCAAAAAATTTTGGGACTTCTCATCTCCGATATTGTCTATTCTCGTGCGACAACCGACAAGCACAATAGACATATAATCCATTGTATTTTTTTTTTTGAAAGGAATGACAGAGGCTGCCATATTTTATTGATTATAAGTTTTTAATTACAAAATTACAAAGGGGTGTCTCCCACAGCAAAGAAAAGTCAGAAAAGCTAGCATATTCTTGCTCTCTCCTTTACATGGCACTGTAGATTAATGGTTGTACTATCCAATTATCTAACCATAGATACATCTCCTGTAGAATTCTGCTTGCAAGCAACTCTGGTGGCAGTGTATTTCCTCTAAAAATCTTTTTGTTTCTCTGCTTCCAGTTCCATATAAGCCAACAGGAACAGAGAAACCCTGTCACCACTGTAGACTGTGCTTGTGCTCTTGAGGCCTCCCAAGTGAGTGCAACTGAAGACTCAGGAGCAACCCACCTTGTACCCAGGGGCGGATCTACTGTAGCACAGGATAGGACAACTGCTCTACTCTGAAAATTCAAAACTAATTTACAAAGACTGAATTTTGAGCCTTTGTCCTACCCTGAAAATTAATATTGCCCTACCCTGTAGTTCAATTAAAATAACTGGCCCATTATCTAATGGGTTTGGACCCGATTATCTATTTAAACCCGATTCAATAATATCTTGCCATACCCTGATCAAAATCCTGCATCCGCCCCTGCTTGTACCGGTGTGTGCCACTAATGAGTCCCATACCCTTTTCGCAAATGTGCATGTGAATAGCAGGTGTACATCAGATTCTATCACACCATCCTCGCACATCTCGCAGCTAGTTTCACACTGAAATCCTCTCCGCTGAAGTACCTCTTTGGTAAGTATGTGATTTCGCAATACTAAGAGGGCAAAGAGTTTAACAGTGCACGGGGCCTTACATGTTCAGGATTCTTGGTATCGCCATTTAATTTTTCCCATACCCGCTAGCGACTGGTATAGGCTTTTGGTTGAGAGCTCTCCACTTGAATTCCATCGCCATAGCAGTTCATCCTCCCTATCAGAGAGGATTCACCTTCTAGGTTACTTAGGGTGTAACTGGTTCAGGATTGGTAATGCTTCTCCAAGTGATATTCTGTGCAGCGGAGGTCTATCACGCACCATGTCAGATGAGATTAGCGGGGGACCTGCCCATGAGTTATACCACAGCGAAATGAGTGACCCAGTTCCTATGACCAGTTGGTTGAAGCCAAGAACAGAGGTCTAAGGCTGCGCAGTCCTTTCCAGAAAAATGAGTCACCTTTAATCCAGAAAGCGGGAGTATGTTGCAGCCGATTGAGGTATTTTTCGAATAATTTTTGTATTTTCATTGTTTAATATTTACATTAGATCATAAATTAAAAACCTAGCTTTTCGACCGTTTCTCCTATCTCGTTAAATACGAGAGCGTTTTATTTCTCATCTGGCACCTCAGATAACCACAAATCTTGAAGGAGATCAGATAGGGCTGTAAACGGATATAGATATCCGAATGGATATCCGCTCCGAATCCGCTTATTATCTGAATTTGGATTTAAACGGATACAGATCCGAATAATTATTAAATATCTATAAGAGATCCGGATTCGGATTCAGATAATAATATCTAAATGGAGCGGATATCCGGACTTATGCGGAACCCAATAAATACGGGTCTCTACTATTAATCCATCCATAACCCATTAAATTAAAGCGGACCCGCTACTGTAAAATAATTTTTTTGTCTTTCAAGAGTATTCGAACCCTTGTGCTATGGCATGAGAGTTTTAGCCACAAAGCTTCAAACCACTACACCACAATATCTTTTGTTACTACTTATATTTTGTTTATATATTATATCAATGGAATATCTCATCTTTCCAACATCAATCTCTTCATCAACTTACAATTATTTATTTATTTTCATATGTATATTTTATTAATTATTATTTATATCTTGAAGTTCATATAATATTATTATCTGACAATTATTCATTTTGTATCTGAATTCAAATTCATATTTGTAGATTATCCGCTTTGTATCTGTATACATTTAAGGTGAATTTGATTTTATATTTAACATCCGTTTACTATCCGTATCCATTGTATCCGCTCTCTGAGATGTGAATATGTATATGTTTTTACCACTATCCGCTCCATATCCGCTCCGTTTTCACCCCTAAGATTAGACGGCACAAAGTTCGTTATGTATTTCAGCCCAAATACAAATTGAGGTATTTTGGCAAAATTCTCTCCGTATCTCCACTTTAAAAAACTTGTGAAATTTTAATTTATTTGTTTATGTGTTTTCTTCTCTCTTCCCTCTTCCGAGTAAAACGAGAAGTGACCCCAATTATGGAAGAAAAGGACGCGACCCCACCAAAGCCCTCCATGGACACTTCCTCCGACTGGGCCCGCATGGCGTGGACCCACCTGGACGCCGTGCGGAGGCGGGCTCCGCTCGTACAGTGCATCACCAACCTGGTATCTATGGATATCGCTGCTAATGTGCTCCTCGCATCAGGTTCATCTCAGTGTTTTGTTACTTTAACTTGCTAGTTGTAAATTCAGTATTTAGTTCATATGTTCTTACCAGTAAGCACTGAATTCCTAATTTTTAAGCTTGTGGTAGTTTTTTCATTTCTACTCTGGTCTTTATGAAAAGTCTTCTAAGGAAGGAACCATGGTGACAATTGGATGGTTTAATATCAAATATTTTGCCAAAGCATATTTCCTAAATGTTAAAACAACAAAATAATTTCTTCCAAATGATGAAGTTATGAAAAAATCAAAGGCAATAAGCATTTAAATTCATTGATTTGGACATAACATTAGCAGCTTGGTTCAAATTGATCAGACTTGAAGTAGGTTATTGTTTTATGCATATCTATCTCATAATTTTGTTATGGATACAAAGTGTTGGATATGGATATTAAAAATCTCAATTTTGGCATCAGGTGCATCTCCAGCAATGATTCATTCAATCCATGAAATCCCAGATTTCACTCCAAAAGTCGATGCACTGTACATCAACATTGGCACTCTATCTGCAGAATGGGTCCCGGCTATGGAAATGGGTGCTAAGGCAGCAATTGAAGTGAATCGGCCATGGGTGCTGGACCCCGTGGCGGTGTCAGTCTCAAGTTACCGCATGAAGGCATGTCTTAAGTTGATTCTGCAAAAGCCAACTGTTATTAGGGGAAATGCATCAGAGATTCTTGCGCTTTCTTCTGCACGCCGTATCAGTGGTGCAAAGGTGAGAGGGTATATAATTCGGGATTGTCATATTGTACTGATACATTCAGGTTGGTATGTAAGTACTGAAGAGCTAGCGTTATACTAAACTAAACCGATTGAGTGTCAAATAGTTAAAAAATTTAAGCTTTGATTAGAGCAATGGAGCTTAACTACTGTATTATCTCAACCTTGCTTGACTAGTGAAGTATCAGAAAAAAAATTCATGCCCGGTGAATTTTTTTATTTTTCAGTCTCATGTGTGCTACTATTTTTGGGGAAAATGACCAATATCATATTCCATACCAGTGCACTTTCAAAATATCTAAGAATGAGGATCAGTTGTTTCCGCAAATCCTATAATTTCATTTAGGCGAAGACTTCAGCTATTTGTTGGCAATTTCAATTAACAGCAGTACAACACTCAAGAGATGCATTTTGTAACTGTCCATTTTTTCTTAAATTAAAATTAATATTGTGCTATTAGGTCCCATCAAATGAAATAGTTTGGCTTTATACCTTGCTTAAATGACACAAAATCTGTATTTGGTCCTGATTTGAACAGTAAAATAAGAAAAAAAAAAAAGTAAACTGCCAACATGCAAGAGTTCATAGTGGAGAGGCATAATGGTTTCTGTCCTTTTCCTTGGTTTGCTTTTGCTCTAGCGAAGGTTTGTTTGATTTGATAAATTCAATTTAACTGAGTCGATTCACTAGCCTTTTGGATTTCAATTTAGATTAAGATTTGAAAATTTAGTAATTTACTGTCAGTACTCATGCACACCAAAACAGTTGAATATAGTAATGTGGTGTACAATATCTTTTTTTTTGTGCATAAGTGTACTAAATTAGTACACATACCTTCTCAATTTTTATTTTCTAGGTTGATCAACTATTATTAATCATAATTGCTATTCAATTCCTGAGTAGGGTGCAGATAGTGATCATGAATCAATCGACGCCTTAGACGCTGCCAAGTCGTTGGCGAAATCTAGTGGTGCTGTAGTGGCTGTCTCTGGAGCTGTTGATTTCATCACTGATGGAGACCGTGTCATCGCATGTAGCAATGGCGTGCAGATGATGCAAAAAATCACAGCCACGGGATGTGCTGTGACAGCCCTTATTGCAGCTTTTGTTGCAGTAGATCCCTGGAACGCTCTCCAAGCAACTGCATCTGCACTTTCAGTGTTTGGATTGGCTGGAGAGTTAGGGATGGAGATGGCGAACGGGCCTGCTTCTCTGAGAATGCACATGGTTGATTGGTTGTGCCGGCTCGATGAAGGCACAGTGGCAGCCCGTGTCAGGTTGTCTTGCAGATCGTGATATTTTATAGAGTATCTTTTGTGATTTGAAAACAAGTAGATGATTGTATCTGTGAGTTCATAGATCAGTTCCCATATTTTGTCAAATTTTGTGAGTTGGAGCTGATTGCATTGTCATTCCTGCTAATCCAGTTTATATCTATTTTGTCTCCTTATGAACATTTTAATAGCAGTGTGAACATAATAGATATTACCAGTATAATTTGCATCAGTATCTGCATGACTAATTGACTATCCTTATCCGTGTGGATATGAATATGCATGGTTAAGGTAAAAATGATGCCGATTTGAATATGGATAATTAATGGTCTCCTAAGAAGATGTCGTCGTTCGAATTATCGGAATGTTTATCTACATATTTTAAAAACTAGTATTTTCTTTTCTTTTTCTGTCGACTCTTCTCATTTTTTTTGTATATTTATTATCTATTATGAATATCAAATAGTTTATGCTGGTTTTGTTGTCAATTTTGTTATTTTAAATTTTTATTTTATTAATATTTTTAGTTAACTAGCGCGTTTGTTAATAGTTGCTTATCCATTATGTATCTGTATTACCTTCTTCTATTTGCGTAATGCAAATGGGCTATAAGCCTCTTTTTTTTTTTTTTAAATTATGTATCTGTATTGGTACGAATGTGGTTCTAAAATTTTAACATCCCTTTTTTAATCATGTCCGTACAAACTCCAACTTGTGTCTTTAATATATGAATAAATTTATTCGGGCTCAACCAGACAATTGCAACGAATATAATGTTTAAAATTATTTTAAAAATATATTTATGGTGTGTTAGTGTGTGTTTGTTGAATCTTTTAATCAATTTGGACATCTTATGATCATATAATCACGAAAAATGACCAAGTAAACACTCTCTTATGTGCTTCTACAAATTTATCCGTGCTAAATAACGCATATACAACATATATTATGCATAAAATTCTTATATAATACAATGCTTTTAAAGTGATTTGATCACCAAACGACAATTATGCTTCAAGTAATCTAAAACTAACATAATGCAAGTGCAGATGCATACGCTGCAAGTATTATAAATAAGGTGTTTATCTAACCTCTAATTCCTTTTTTAGGCAATGATGCTTCTAAGTATTAACACAGGTGTTTATACTAGAATCTAGTTTATATAATATTATAAAAAAAAAAAAAAGGAAATGACGGTGGTTATGTTAGAAATTGCTTAAAAAAGACAGGGTTCGGAAGGGATGGAATCAAACAGCTATATATAGCCTATAATGCATCTGTAGTAAGTTTGTTGATTTTTTAAAATAATTTACATCTTGTTTGTGATTGTAAGTTTAAAAAAATGATAACTATTACAATTTTGTAGATTTTTAATTTTCTTATATTGATTGCTAATTTGTTAACCATTACAATTCCCCGTCACGGTAAAAATTTATGCATAGCAAAGTTTCACTTTTCGCTGGAAGGCATATTAGCAAGTCAAAAATATCAAACTTAAACAACACTCAACAATTGCATCTTTAGTCTACAGTTTGATCTGATTCGTTTTCTCTTCGGCTCTCTGTTGGTACATTGGTGTATTTAGGCCAATTTGGGACCACTTGAATTTGCTTCCATTGAATCTCTTGCAACATTAACCTTAGGTTTCACTTTTATTTGTTTGTCTGTTTATTTATTTATTTTAGTATAATAATATAAGAATATCTTTGAAATAATATTTTTCATCTCGTGTCGAATGACTATCCCCGCATGATGCTTGATGCATGTTGCATTTAAACTTTCATGCAAACCAAACCTCTTCGTTTTTTCTTAATAGAGAAACATCATTTGAAAAATTATATAAGCATGTTATATAATCATGTTATGAGCTTGGCTACTATGCTTATATAAGCAAAAGCCCACATATGCTTATAACTCATTTTTTGCGGTTCCAATGTTCAAATGGTCGATCCGACCGTTCATCTTGTTCTCCATATTAATATGTGCTTGGAGACTAAATTTTACATTTTTCTGAATTTTTTTACTATTTATTAAGCCACTTTGAAAATTGCTGATCTGGGTGAACAATAAAACAGTGTTTCCAAAATTCTGGACCACCAGATCAGAAACTTTCAAAGTGGCTTAATAAATAGTAAAAAAATTCAGAAAAATGTAAAATTTAGTCTCCAAGCACATTTAATATGGAGAACAAGATGAACGGTCGGATCGACCATTTGAACATTGGAAAACGCAAAAATGCTCATTTAAGCATATGTGGGCTTATATATCTATAAACACGCTCTTCATTGCAATATTTTTCATTCTTGTATATTGTTACATTCAATCTTTGTTTGGTTGTTAGCGAACACGTGGATTATGGCTCATGTCAAACTTTTGGATTATAAACACAGACACGTATGCTGAGACATTAGAGAGATCAAAAGATCAATATCACTTTTGATTATATTTTTTAAATATGTAGTAAGATGTTGGCCTTAATGATAATACTTTATCAATACTTTGCAAAATATTGCACTGTAATTTTTTTTAATAAGCAATGTGATATTTAAGTAACATATTGTTTTTGAATTTGAATTTTGATAAGCAATATATATCAATTCACTAGCCTTTTGGATTTGAATTTTAATTTAGATTTGGAAATTTAGTAATTTACTGTCATGCACATCAAACCATTTAGATATAAACAGATGGAGTAGAACTGAGGTGTTCTTACACCAAGTCCCTTTGTGAGCTTAACTCAAAAACCTATCAGATTGATTTCAAACGACACATTCAAACCGTTGAAACCGATCTACTTCATGAGTGATGCGTTTACATGTCAAATTTTTAAAATTTTGAACTAATTTAGTATGAGGTCAAGCGGTAAAAAAAGATAATTTATAAGTTAATTTTAAATGACTTCATTTTTCATCATTTTTTTACCGCTTGACATTAAACTAAACTAGTTCGAAAAATTATAAATTTGACATGTAAATGCATCACTCGTGAAGTAGAACGGTTTCAACGGTTTGGATGTGTCATTTGAAGTCAATCCGATAGATTTTTGAGTTAAGCTCACAAAGGGGCTTAGTGAGCTTAAGAACACCTTAGTTCTACTCTAAACAGATGAATATAGTAACATAGTATACAATATTTGTTTTATGTGGGTAAGTGTACTGAATTAGTACACAGACCTTTCCAACCTTTTTTTAGGTTGATCAACTATTATTAATCATACGTGCTGTTCAATTTCTGAGTAGGATGTAGGTAGTGCTAATAAGTCAATCGACAACTTAGATGTTTCCAAGTTGCTGGCAAAATCCAGTGGTGTTGTAGTGGCTATCTCTTAAGCTACACTTGAGAGCAGGTCCGATGGGTTTAATCACCGTCGATTTGCTTTAAGATTCGTGCAGAATGCTTTAAACTTTGTGTGCGTCTGTTTCAATTTTCGTGCCATCGGACCTACTTTGGTTCGATGGGTTTAATCACCGTCGATTTGCTTTAAGATTTCGTGCGGAATGCTTTAAACTTCGTGCGCGTCTGTTTCAATTTTCGTGCACACAAATCTTAAATTAGATCGGACGGCCATTATGCTCGTCGAACCTAAAAGTAAGTCCGATGGGCATCGGACCTACTCCGTTCTCCTTAAGCTATTAATTCCATGTTGCAATGGTGTGTAGATAATACAGTCACGGGATGTGTTATGACAGTCATTATAGCAACTTTTGTTGTAGTAGATCTTTGGAAGGTCCTCCAAGTGACCACATCTGCACTTGCAGTGTATGAATTGGCTGGGGAGTTCTCCTATTTTATCACCGCAATTGTTACAATGTTTTTCAGAGTTTTGAGAAATAAGTGCACTTTTCGTTATATATATATTTACTTATGCAGCTTCCTCACCATCAGGAAATTTTGATTGAGTGAGGCTACGGTGCTATGCATAGTACGGATTGGGTCCGTGCTATGGCTCAAAATTTGACTTTTTAAAATTCTAACGGTCGATCTGAACCGTTCAACATGATTATAAAATGAATATGTACTTGCCAACCAAATTTTACATTTTTTCTTGAATTTTTTTTACTATTTTTTTAGATAGGCTGTTTTTGGATGGTCTAGAATGTTCAGATCAAGTGATTTTCGAAAAAATAGTAAAAAAATTCGAAAAAATGTAAAATTTGGTTTGCAAGTACATATTCATTTTATAATCATGTTGAACGGTTCAGATCGACCGTTAGGATTTTGAAAAGTCAAATTTTGAGCCGTAGTACTGACCCAATTGGTGCTATGCATAGCACCGTAGCCTCACTCATTTTGATTAATTTCTTTTTTTATTGTCTTTTTATTTACTCTATCATCAACAATCTCATTCTTTTCGATCTGTATTGTATTTACAATGAAAAAATTAAGAAAAAATTTATAAAATAAAAAAAAATCTTCTGCTATCTACGTTCCTTCTTTAATGTTTGTTAAATTTTACTGACTTTGAGCTTTTTGTGTAAGCTCTTTAACTATTTTGAATCATTCTGTGATCAATCTTGCACATCGCTCCATCCACAACACAAATAGAGCAAATAGCATTAACTCTCTAATCTCCTTTCTCTTTGTCTTATCAATCAAGAGATTTTCATAACTAATTTGTGCATCTAAGTGCGCCCTGTACTTTGGAAAAGTGGCGCTGAATATGTGATTGTACATCTGCTTTGAGAAAGCACATTCACCGAATAGATGCACTATAGTCTCCTGATTCGCTCAGCACAGGTAGCATATACTGACCAGACTGAAGCTCTGTTTAAATTGTCCGTAGTTAGAATTCTTCCTCAACAGTAGTAGTCATCCAAAATTTTTTCTATACAAATCAGATATTAGACGAATGTATACGGATACGGATCAGATATCCGTAGATATATACATTTAAATAGTTTCATAATATATATTAAATTATATGGTATATATCTACTATTTGAATACGGAGAATTAAAATTCAAAACCATATCCGTACCACAAGTCGCACGAATATTCTGATATTAGATATCCGTATCTAATTTTCGAATACGGATCCAAATTCAGTCGGATAATATCCAACCCGTTTTCACCCCTGCATGTATTCCTTGCCATAAAAAATCTCTTCGTATCTTTTCACTTTCAATAGTGATCCATACCGGCAATTTAAACTGACATGTAGTATGTCAGGACCGTATTCAACAGCACAACTCTGCTCCCCATGTTTAAATTTTTTTATCATTAAATCTCCTTATTTATTTTTATTTTTTAAAATTTAAAAACTGACCTGTCAATCTTTCTTATCCACATCCCCCCTAATTATAGATAAAGTGTCCCTCCACCGACATTTTAGGATACAGAAATGAACAGAAAGATCCAATATCATGGAAAATTAAAATAATAATTTGAATGACCATTTCGACTTTCCTTTCAATACTTCAGCATCCTTTTACAAGAATACCTAGTTATATATTTGACATCCTCAATTCAGCAAATTTTACGAGAATATAATGCTCCGAATTTTAGAAAAACGCCAGCAGTTATAACGCGAAGATTTAGATGTTTTTTTTTTTTTTTGAAAAAAGGCAAAAATGCAAGATTTAGATGTATTATACCCTGAAACCTACCTGTCTGTCCTTTCAAATGGGGTGACTGGATGAGGCTGTCCTTTTCTTTTCCGATGGCTTTCTAGAAGGCGGTAGATTTTCTGTTCCTAAGATCTCTCGCATTCATATCACCTCAGGTGAGGTATCTAATAGAATCAGATTTGATTTGAATTTGTAACTTAAGTTTGTACGGATTGAAGCAAGATTTTTTTATATTTCAAACAGGCTTTGAAAAATTTTAGCTCCAGATCGATTAATCTTACCGCATGAGGTATGAGCTGAGTCAGACTTCCCAACAAAAAAGGTCAAATACATATTAAGAATCAATTATATATATATATATGTGTGTGTGTGTCAGTGTGTGTGTGTGTGTGTGTGTTTTTTTAGAAAAACGCCAGCAGTTATAACGCGAAGATTTAGATATATTATACCCCGGAAACCTACCTGCCTGTCCATTCAAATGGGGTGACTGGATGAGGCTGTCCTTTTCATTTTTCCTATGGCTTTCTAAAAGGCGATAGATTTTCTGTTTCTAATTAAGATCTCTCGCATTCATATCACCTCAGGTGAGGTATCTAATAGAATCAGATTTGATTTGAATTGTGTAACTTAAGTTTGTACGGATCGAAGCAAGAATTTTTTATATTTCAAACAGGCTTTGAAAATTTTTAGCTCGACATCGATTAATCTCACCGTATGAGGTATGAGCGGAGTCGGACTTTCAAACAAAGAAGATCAAATACATATTAAGAATCAATTATGTATATTTTTTTTGCGGAGAATAATGATTAATTTTACAGTACTATGTCATTTCACTCTAAATTATATAGAAAATTATACATAAATAATTAATTGACCCCTTCTACTTAAATTCGCTAGTGAAGTATTGTAGGTAGTGTTGTAAATAACGATATGCGCTTGTTGGACAGACAAAGTACCGTTAAGCGATTAATCATTATGAAGATAATTAATCGAAATTTTGTAGATAATTTTGTGTTTTTATTAAAGTTATGTGTATATACTTGTAATTATTTAAAATGATTAATTTAACTCATCAAACTTATCAAATAAACTTATTTTAATTTAGTTTCATTGTTAATTACTATAAAAATATGAAATTGTCATTTAACAAAAACTCAAATAAGACATGGCAAAGTATAATATATATAACGGATAAATGCAAAAAAAAAAAAATGACCAACTAATTAGTAGTATAAACGAAAAACAGACGATTCGTAACGGTTTGATTACTGCCAATGACTTATCGGCCGATTAGTCGAGCTAAATAATTTTTTTTACATCACTGATAGTAGGAATATTCATTCAGATTCCCAGCATTCTTTGCTCCAAAAAAAGTCTTGTATAGGCTCCTATCACGTAGTTACTCAAAGAAAATATAAATATATTTGGTTTATTTTTATGTATCTTATCGTAGTATGATTGTCTTAATTAGAAAATTATCTCACTCGTAAGTCATAATTAATGGTAGAGCTTGAACCAGATAAATACAATGAGGGGAGGGCTTCAGTATTGACAATAAATACAACTTTCGCTATAAACAAAATATAATTGAAGTTCAAATAGTGAATTTATATCCCAATCATCATAAAATAACTTAACAATCTAAAACATAATTAATGATTTTCAAAATCTTTTGAAGCGCTACAGCCTCTGTCCGTAGTCTTTATAATCTTTGCCTTGTCCATAAACTCATTTATAAGCATGTACTAATTTGTTATCTCAACTTTTGGAGAGTTGTTGAAGAATCTACAGCTTAAAATTTCAGATTAAAATTTCATGGTATTGTAAAATTAATCTTTATTCTCTATAGAAAATTTTTATATGATTGACATTCATTGTGTATTTGACATTTTGATCCTCATAGTTTGAAAGTCTGAATCCGCCCCTGAAGCCTCCTAACTCTTTAGTTATTTCATATCATCAATAAATTTATGAATTTATCCATCCCATTCATTTTCTTTCTCCTTTAAATTTTGATCTAATGGTCTATATTATGCTCTCTTATTTCAAAAGAGGCAAATTCTTCTATGCACCTAAGGACCTATTTGTAAAATTAGCATATTTTCATTTTCAAAGTTCAAACAGTCAATCCGACCGTTCAACATTATCTCCATATTAAAATGTACTTGGAGGTCAAATTTTACATTTTTTTGAATTTTTTTACTATTTATTAAGATGGGTACAAAATTCAATGGTCTGAATTTGACTAGTTTTGTAAAATACTTAATAAATAGTAAAAAAATTCAAAAAATGTAAAATTTGACCTCCAAGTACATTTTAATATGGAGATAATGTTGAACGGTCAGATCGACTGTTTGAATTTTGAAAATGAAAATATGCTTATTTTACAAATAGGTCCTTATGCCCATAGAAGCATTTGCCTTCAAAAGATATGTGTTTGATGTACTTAAGGTGCAATATCACTATTAAGATAATAAAACTTTATTTGTATTCCTATGTTAATTTATTACATCGTGTTGTTATCATTGTACATACCTGTCAATTACTTATATACAAAAAAAATCAATTTACAAAAATGTTAAAAAAATAGTGTTTTCTTTATTTCTAAATAAACCTACCTTACCAGCAGCTCAAGATTCCCAGTCAGAGGCATAGTCAAAGATTCATAACACAGTCAAAGTTAGTTAGGCTAGTTGAATTGGTTAGGCAGTTAGGAAATTGTTAGAATTATGATTAGTAGTTAGTTAGAACTCTAGTTAGAGTCTAACTCATAGTTAGCATATGCTGTAATGAATCTCTCTCTCTCTCTATATATATATACTGCAACATTTACATGTACATGATAAGAAAAATAGAATGAATAAAATTCATCTCTTATAATTCTATTCTCTGCTGTTACAAGTTTTGTTTCTTCTTTCATCGAAGTTCGAAAAACAATCATAATTTAGTAATAATTGAGTTGAAATTTTCATCCAAAGAGTAGTGTATGTAGTTTAATGAAAGCAGTATAAATTTTCATTAGAGATTTAATAAGCAGAATTACGTAAAACCCGAATGAAATATTTCATTTAAGAGGCATGTGTCCCGTGTGAGTGGAGTACATCCGTACATGTCCACAGTTTGCAATAAAAATAAAAATAAGTAAAAAGGTTTACCACCCACATTGGGACAAATCGTTGATCACGTTAAATTCCCAGCTTCTAGAAGACTAGAAGTAATAGGCTTAACTAACCTACCACGAAGTCGCATGGACCTTATTTTTTTTCTTTTTTCTTTTTTCTTTTTTGACAATTAAGCACGTGCACGAATTTAATACAGTTGGATATCGCCCGCTTGTTAGATAGCAAACTGACAACGTTTCTCGATGCTGCGATTGTATGAATCCGTATCTAAAAGTTTTTTATATAAATTTTTTATGTTAAGAACAGAGTCGTAAAAAATAATATGTAAATAAAAATTTAGAAAAAAATAGAGATCGATTGGCCTCTATTCATATAAGTTCTTTCCGTTTCTGCTCAGTACAATGAGCTTCAATAAGCTCTTCGTCGAGCGAATGAAATTTAGTGTCTATTTAGATATTGAGGATCTGTTTGAAATTAGTATCGGATTAAAATTGACGACTCAAATCTCATTGTACTTAGTCAAGTATTGCTCTGTATCGGAATTATTAATTATATAAGGAGCTCCATACATATGCACCAATTACTAAGGTTCACATCCTCTGCATTAGGAGAACAGCTTGGGACTGATGCCCATCGACTCAAATTTGGGTCCGATGGGTTCAGGGACCATCTGATCCACTTTAAGATTTGTACGCACTAATTTTAAAGCAGACGCGAAAATTACGGGTGCGAATCTTAAAGCAGATCAGACGGTCATCAAACCCATCGAACTCACTTTGAGTCTGATGGGCATCGGACCCAAATTGGTCCCCTGCATTAGCACATTGTTTGCGTTTAGCTCTGAACCATATCATTTTTCTTTAAATAGTTACTAAAAAAAGTCAGAAATTATAGAATAGGATTAAGTCCTAAGAAGCAATTTTTTATGTTAATTAAAAGGGTAAATTTCGCTGGAGGTCACTAAACTTTGTCCTTTGTCACGAATTGTCACTCAACTTTGATTTGTCCCTCCATAGCCACTGAATTTTTATTTTGTCCCAATCAAGTCACCCTATAACTTTTCCATCCAAAATATTAACAGAATATAACTTTTCTGTTAGTATTTTGGACGGAATGAGTATATTCCGTTAAATTTTTGGACGGAATGAGCATATTCCGTTATAATTTGGATGGAAAAGTTATAGGGTGACTTGATTATGACAAAATAAAAGTTCAGTGGCTATGGAGGGACAAATCAAAGTTGAGTGACCAATTCGTGACAAAGGACAAAATTTAGTGACCTCCAGTGAAATTTACCCTAATTAAAAACACTTTAAATACTCATTGTGGTTGGTTATTTGTGAAGGAGAATGTAGATGAAGAGTAAGATGTGAGCAACAGAATATAGAATATTAAATACTCAATTCTTGGTTCTTAACCAATTCTTTGTAGCTTTCAACTTTGTCCCAAATTAGCATGAAGAAACTTTAGTGGAGTTCGATGCGAAATGTCACTTGAAAATCTTGTCGAGTGAACTTCCAAAAGAATATTCACAATGATTTTGTTCGATCTTTCGGGACAAATTGTTCAAGTCTTTTTCAGTGTGTTGGTACGATTTTAATGCACAAAACATAGTGAATCCAGTATATTTAGAAAGTAATCTATGCACAGAGCGAAAAAAATGAATCTTACTAACACTACTGTCAAAGGATAAGATCTTCTGACCGCGTTCATATGCTCTGTTATTCCAAAGGAAAACTTGGTACCTACTTTTCTCCGATCCCCGCCGTTAAAGATAATCAATGGTCTAAATTACTTCTTTCTAATTCCATATTGTTTTCTCAAGTTCATCTCATTATTTAAATAACAAATGAGTATCGTACCATGTGGTACACACTACACTATAAAATAGCATTATTGTGTGAAATTGTAGTGACATGACTAGTAATGCAGCTAGAATAATTACAACAACAACAATAATTAAGTCTTTAGTTTCAAACAAATTGAATAGGCTAGAATAAAATCCAATCGCAGATTCGCAGCTAGAATAATTAGAAAAAAAAATGAGATACTTGTCAAGACATTGGTATAACAACAAAAGTCTCCTTATGCTTCCAACCTTCAAAAAAACAACAACGAAAGTCTCTGATACGGTGTTAGAAACAACAGATTCTGATGCACTCAAGGTGTTCGAAGAAATGACGAAATGAGATTCTTATGTAGAAAAATACTGATTGTAATCAATAAAGTGAGCTACTTTTGCACTTGACTGAAAGGGCCCAACAATCAAGACCATTGATTATATTCAATGGTGGAGATAAGAGAAAAGTAGGGGCCAAGTTTTTCCTTAGAATATTAGCGGATATGGACGAATTGTTGATGACCTGTCTCCAAATCAGCTACCATTTTATATCTTGTACGAGCATCTGACGATAAAACCATCAAAGCTATACTCTTAATCAGATTACAATGAAAATTCATGGCTGTTCGGCGAGTTTGAATCAAACGCAATTTCAGAATTGCACATACGATCGCACAATTGACAAAATATTAGAGACTCGACAAAGATGAAGCGTGAATTAATCACATTTTGAGAGCTACTATGATCAAAGTAAAGCGAATAACCTGAGCTAATAACATAAGTGGAGAACATAGCACCCAGCTAACATTACAACAAAGCACTTCAAACAGGAGAAACGGAAACAAAAAGACAAGAAACAACCAAAACATAACATTAATTCACAAGTATCCGCCAGATACATACAATCATGAAGCTATATTACAACCTCTCTTCAAACAAACACATAGATTGTTATTTTACAGATTTTCCACATCCATAACCCCTCCGCAACCTCATCACATTGACGGTTATAAACAAACTTGAAAGCCCAAATTACTAGCACAACAAAGAGTAGGCAAGTGATCACAATATCTGGAGAGATTATACCAACTCCCTTCACAGATTGGGACCATTTGATTATAATCTAACATCAAAAACCTAAAGTATTAAAAAAAAACGAAAAGAAAAGAAAACAGCATAAAAACCTCTCCAAGTTTCCTCAAGAGCTAGAGGTGAGCCGTACGAAGCACAGGACCAAGGGGGACCGGGGAGCAGAAGGCGATGGTCTTGTGGAACCGGTTCACTGAACCAGCAAGAGGTGGGATCAGCCTCCAGGAGCACAGGTCCATTTCCTTTCCTTCTATTTGGCACACACAGGCAGGGTAGCCCTTGTGGGGGTTCTCATTAAACACGTAGACCAATCCGTCAGTGCCAACACACCTTAAGCTTGCAAACCGGTTGTCATCGTCATCAGTTCCAAAAAGCCCCGTTAGAAGGTCCTGGGGCATTACCGCAATCCTCCTAGGCTGGCCCATCATCAGGGGATCAACAGCCCAGATCACAAAGCAGGGTTGAGCCCCACCATTGCCGCCCTCTATGTAGCAATTCAAAAGTTAATTAATTACCATACCAATTTTGTAAGAAATTTCTTCTGCTAAATTTCTTCGAGTTAGATTACTCTTTGTACAAAATGTCCAGGTCAGAGGTTGAATAGTTTAACAAAAGAAAAAAAAAATTCTTTCTTTTTCCTTTGAATGGAAGAGAACTAAAGAATCTTGTTCCCACATTAGGATAGGATTGAAGATGCTTGTACGGCTGTAGGCTAATATGGCTTTGATTGGAATTAAAATAGTAAAGAGTACCAAGATCCACTTAATAAAACACAAATATTTTATTTAACAGAATCAATTATGTACTAAGTTGTTTCCAACTTGTAGGAAAAAGTTGGTTGCTGGTTTATACCTTGTTCCCCACTGCAGAGGCCAGCAAGAAGGAGACTGTCCTCCGGACCCGCAAGCAGGGATGCGAAAAGTGTGCCATGGGGCCGAAGTGTTCCCACTCCCCCGGTCCACACACGCCTCGACAAATCAAAGGCTGCCACATGGCAGGAGTATGTCCCAAACACGTACAAAATCTTTCTTTTAGGCAACAGCGCAGCCGAAAGCCACTGAGAGGAGCTCCCACCTGATCTAAAGTCCACTGGCAACGGCGGCGCCACTTCCCAGGCCTCAGCTAACGGATCGTAAATCTCAACCGCTAATCGGTCTTCCAGATCCACTAGCCCGCCTATGTATCGAACACCACCTACCACCACGAACCGGTTCTCATCAAAAACCTCCACAATAGGATTGCACCTGGGGAAAGTGAGGGGTTTGGTTAATCGCCAGTTTGGGTAGGTCCCACCTGACAGGAGCGGGGAGTATGCAAACCGGGAGCATGAGGAGGCGGCGAATGAGAAACCGCCAGCACCAGAGAAGCAATCAGGGTGGGGAGGAGGAAGCAGATACCAGGAAGAAGTCTCCGGATCAAAACCAAAGGATTGATCAAGACGGGAGACAACGTTATTGAGGCCAAAGAGGAAGAACCAGGGACGGCGACGGTGGTGATAAAGGGAGGCGGAGGAGGCGGCGGCGTGGTGCCACTGGCGACACACTGCGGAGGAGCAGATGAGGGAGCGAAGGGGTAGGTAAGAGAGGATCAGCTCAGTGAGGTCACAGCTGAGGCGGTCCCATACCGAGGCGATCGAAGGAGAGGAGGGTTCCATGGGAGATGATGAGATATGATTTGGGGGTTGGTTAGAGAGGGAGAGAGGACTGTTTGGTAGGGGAGAGATGTCAAGTGAGTGAGGCTGAGAGCGAAATAGAGATTGCTTTGTATGTATAATTTGGAGTCTAATTGTCATTTGTCAAGCGGACCGAAGTGGACCGAAGTGACAGCGAGAGAAACGTATTAATTATGGGCAATTTCATGTATCCCACAAAATTTTAGGGTATGTTCGATGTTACGGGATTACACGGGATGAGATTTGAGGGGATAGAAACTCACTTTTAAAAAAGCGGGAATTCATAGATGCGGGTATGCATAGGACTAATTATGAGAATGTGTTGAAATAAGTGTTCGATTGAACAGTGGGATTAATTGTGGAAAATTCTATTTTTTTTTCTAAAATGTGATATTACACAATTTTTTTATTAATAAAATATCAATAATACAATTAAATTAATTAATTAGATAATAACATAACATCACATTACTTACTAATTACTATTTTATAACATAACATTACTAATTAACTAGATTAAATAATGCAATTAAATAAGTAGATTAAATAAAGAGGGATGCTTCTATGGATTACTACTACAGTAGAACTACAGTAGTACATTCATATTAACCGTTGATTGTCTAAAGGGTATAGTTGGAATAATTTAGATAGGCAAAAAAGTCAGTTCAGTTCATAAACTCTCTTCCGCCTCCAGTTTGCTTTTCTCTCTTTCGCCTCTAGTTCCCTTCCCTTTCTTCGTTACCCCTAGCCTAGAATCGGAGATAAAAAAAAAAACAAAAAAAAAACTAACCCTCGGAGGAGAGTCTGAGACGCGTCCCTACGCGCGATACACGAAGGAGAAAGGAGAGAGGATCGCTGCTGCGCAAAGGAGAAGGACTGCCGCTACTTTGCTGCCTGTGTCCGCTGATCAGCACATGTACCGCCTGTGCCCGCTAGCCCTAGCCGTTGATCGCCGCCTGTGTCCGCTGATCACCGCCTGTGCCCGCTAGCCCCAGCCGCTGATCACCGCCTGTGTCCTATTTGATTTATAGTAAGGTTTCGTTGCTAATTGCTTAAGCTGGATTTGTAGCATTTCTACATAAGCGATAATGAAATCGCAGAGTGGATTCTAAGCGATTTTGACATTCTCATCCCTGTAATTAGCAACAAACAAGGTGATTCCATGCATTTGATTTAGATGCATATAACCCTCTATCTTTGTCTATTTTTTGTTCTGTTATAATCAATCGAATGTGTATGGAAATGACAGTAATACATCAATACTTGAAATACCTTTGGTGAACTGTGACTCCTGTTATTTCAATTGTATAAATCTGTCTAGATAATTTGTTAGGCCTAGTTTACATAGTTGGAATATAATTTAGGCGTGATTGCATACTCGAGGCATAATTGGAGCGCCAGCTTAGGTACCTTAATTTGTAGATTGCATACTCGAGGCATAATTGTTGCTGCCAGCTTAGGTACCTTAATTTGTAAATGATAACTACATTAGCTATTAACCAATAAGAGGAGTCATATTGCAGATTATATTAAACCAAGTACTATTAGTTGGAACCCGCACAAAGTACTACATCGGGCAGCCGATTGTGACTAATGCAGCTGTACATGCAGTGGTTGAAGAGCAGGTATCTTCTCATACCGATTTACCTTGTAGATGCAAATTGTCTTGCTGGTTAGCTCACTGATTTTTTTTTTTATCTTTTCTTAAACAGGGAATGGATCCTAAAGTAATTATTTTTAAGTACAAGAGAAAGAAGAATTACCGAAGAAAAATTGGTCACCGCCAGGTAGCCTTTTACTCAAAATGAATTAAGGATATATGAAATCTGATCTACAGTGAAAACTCATGGTTTTCTCTTTTGTCATCCCATTGTTTGTATTTTTTTCTTTGAACACATATATGGTTTGCAATAACCTGCTATATATTAAGAAAGTGTTCGCATGCATTGGTTGATGTGGGAGGGGGGTCAGGTGTTGTGGAGGTTATATAAAAAAGAAAGTTAAAAACTATGAATAAAGTGTTAATGTTAATTGCTTCCTGGAAAATTTATGATCAACTTCTGAAAAATTATCATTATTGAGGCTTGCTGGAATATGAATTTTGCAAAGAGAAATATTTTGGATTGGGGAATACAAATTTTCTCAATACGGGTATGGTAGACTAGTAGTATAACCATACAGGTATGTGAACAACACTAGTTTTTAATTTGTCTCATATTTCAATAAACTAAAGGGGTTTTTTAGAAAATGGAGGGGCAGCATACTGACTGGTACGGGAGGCCGTCGTTTTTCGATATAGGCGTTTTCTGCTTTTCACTCATTTCTCATGCTGTCATGCATATTTTGGATCCTTATTTTTGTACTTACTATGTTAACTTTTTACAGGAGTGGTCGTATATAATTAAAATCAAATTACTTTGAACCATCTTTGTGAAGTATTTAATTCTTCCAGCATCCAATCAGTGAATCAGAGATATATTTCATTGAAGGGAAATTATAAGAAAAAGATAATCACATCCTTTTGTAATAATAGGCAAATTCCAATAATTCTTAGTGCAGAGTACTAATGAATTAATTCTGGAGCTTGGTTTTCTTTATGATACAATAAGAGTTAGCAGCAATCTCGACTAGGTTTTTATGCGCATATTTCTGAAAACTGTACAAGTGTTATTTGCAAAAGCAATGTCAGATGCAACTCTGAATATAGTTCAAGAGGTGTATTTGTTCACTACAATTGTACAGAAGCATAAATGGTAGTTTTACATGATTCTTTCTTTTTTCTTTTCCCTGATGAATATAGAGTCTGCACAAGTACTTACTAGAGGATCAGCATTTCCAGATGAGGTGGAAGCATATAGGGATATATCTGTAACCTCAGCTGCTGTAAGTCCTAAAATTCAAAACAAAATCTTTCGAGACCTCAAATAACTAAGAACCTTTAAATGCTTTAGTGACCTTAATATCATTTTTTTTTCTTAACTGTAGACTGTATAGACTTTTTTCTTCGTGTAAAATGAATTAATTCAAGTGCCCATCTTGACTTGTGTAGGAGTCGAAGTGGCTAGCTTAGTCTTGAAGTAATCTACCTAATGGTGATGTGAATGAAAAGGTGAAGTCGGAGCATAGAGATAATTTCGGTCTAACTTTCAGCTATGCATCTAATAGATATTTGTTCATGTGTTGTAGTCATCAATTGCTCTTAATTATATGTAAAGATACTTGTAGGGAATTTCTTGATTCTCTTCTAATTGATCTCAATTGCCTGGAATATGTTTCTTTTTTTGTCGTTCTAAATCATTCTGTTTTGAGAAGTTATGTAAACATCTATCAAAAATCTAAGGAAAGAGGAGATTTTATTACCGATGAATAAAATAACCACCCTTATCTCTTGCATGGCAATTTTATATTGAATAAATTAATAGTACCTAATATCAAATTCTAAATATAACACACATACTTGGAAGCTTTAATATTACATACAACAACAAAAATGTCACAAAAAATGCCCGACCCCCAAAATGAAGAAAATTACCCAAATGAAGTACATTACATCAAAAACTAACATCATAAGTACATATTCAAACAAACATTACATATCCAAATAACAGATCCAATACCAATAGCAGTAGCTAAAGTACTTTACCGATTCCAGCAATTAAGAATGAAAACTAAATTGAAATAAAAAGTTTACATAGTTGTATCTAACTCACCTAAACTAAAAGTCAGACCTCTCTACAAGCTTCTGAAATACCAAATGAGGCCTCAGCCACATACGGCAGTGAGATTCAAAAACAAAACCTAAACCCAACTAACAAGAACTCAAATCTCAATTCACTGGTACCAATCTGCAATTAAGTTAGTACTAGTAATTCTGTACCACATTCAAAAAAGAGATTTATTGTCTAAAGACAACACAAAATAAAGAAATGAAAATGGGAGGAATGAATACCTAACACCAGCTAAGTTTTAGGGTTTCTATCTTTCCATGAAACTTGAGAACATCGCATAGGGCTTTCACCCCGTCAGCTCCTATCGGGTTGTAACTCAACTCCAGCTGCATGCAATCCATTTCACATCAGTTTGGTAATTTAACTAGTGATTAAAAAAAGATGAAAACATTAGAGAATTATTTAAACTCACTGATTTTAACATAGCGTTATCCTTCAAAACCTTAGCCAATGCAATAACACTGCTTGAGTGGATATTATTACCACCCTAATAAAAAAGAAAAAAAAAAAAGACTTCAGTTTAGATGTATACTGGGGACAACAGATATTCCTTTCTAACATGGAGTGATGATTTTTTTTCACCAAATAACATTATTTTTCTCTTGTACAGTATAACATTTTTCTATGACATGCTTGCATTAGACCTACTTTGTAGTAAGATATGTACTAAAAAAGAATACAACAATTGGAAATAAGATTAAAAGCGTTGCCAAAATAAAACATTCTAAAAAAACAGCTAGAAATGGCAAATTTAATTTCCATGTGACCTAAAAAGGGGCAAAGGCACTAATTACCAATCAAGAGAAGTGATAGTTTGATTCTCCTTCAGGGCATCAGCTATCTTTTCAACTCCCTACTCAAGTTCAACAAGTTTCAAATAAATCAATTAATAGACAAAAAAAATATAAAATTTGGTCTCCAAGCACATTTTAATATGGAGATCATGTTGAGCAGTTCGGATCGACTGTTTGGACTTTGAAAACAGAGATAAGGATGTGAGGCACGATTGAGGCATTTAAACCCTTCTCTTAGTTCTGAACTAATAAGCATGATGTTTTAATATAAAACAGGCCAATGACCCAGCATTTTAGTAAAAGAAATTAAAAAGCAAAAAATGAGAATAAAAAGAATAACAAAAGATAAGACAGATACCCTCAAAGAAGTGTTTAATTCCAAAGCTGTCCCTATACTAGCAGCACCAAGCGGTCCCCCGTAGTTACCACTAAATAATTTTCAAATCGTATCACTCAAGCATCCCAGCTATAACAGCAACGAGAAATAACATTATTTAAAGTAAGAGAACTAACTTAAGATGAATAGATTCAATTTCGTCATTCTCCAGCAGTGCTCCTGCTAGACTTGCAAAACCCCATTTTAGTAGTCAAAATCATGTCAGAAAATTTAACCAATTATACTATTTCGAAAGGATAACTAAGAAAGTTATACCAGGTAATTAATATTGTCGTTGTTAAGTTCTAAGACACGAATTGTTGCATTTTTCTTCAGCATTTCTGCAAGGGCCTTTGCTCCCTGCAAAAGGTATAATAAAATATCATTTCACTTAAAATTGGGAAAATGTTTTCACTACATTTATTGATTCAATATAAAGTTATTATTAATTACTAATTCAAGCAAACCTCGTCTCCAATGCCAGTGGCATTCAGTTGCAGCTTTTGAATGCCTCCATTTAAGACCAACATATCTGAAAGACACTGAGGGCATTATGAGTGTTATACTTAGGCATGTTAACTTCAAATTAAGATTTCATTGAAGGAATAGGAAAATAAGTTATATAATATTTCCTCAACAGTTATACTTAGAACAATCGTTCTCATCATGATCACGGCCACATGTAATGATATTTCACTTTCTCTTCTAAAATACACACACACACACACAATTAAAAGGTAGAAATTAATAGCTTTTCTAAATGAATAATATAGGATTAGAGCTTTACCCTTAGTTCTCCTGATTAAAACATAAAGAATTAGAGCTTCTACCCTAAATTGACCTAGAAACCATCTCCCCTTTCATCCTTCCAATTGGATGGAACTGAAGAACGTAATCAATTTCAATTTGCCAAACCTAACATTCGAGTGCCTGAGAAATGAGAAGGGGCATTCAAGTAACTGAAGAACGCTACCCAATTCGGATAAATGAGAAGGGGCATTCGAGTACCTGTGCCTGTGCCTGCTAGTACCTGAGAAGGGGCGATTTGGGAGTGAGAGGCGGAATTGGAAGTGAGAGACGGATTTGGGAGTGAGAGGTGGATTTGGGAGTGGCGAGAGAAGAAAACATGAATGGCGGATTTGGGAGGGAGTGGCGAGAATGTTTATGCAGAGGCGGATTCGAATGGAAAATCGGACTTGAAGGCGGGATTGGTAAATTGATACAGCCACGTCAGCGATCCGTGTGATCGTATCTCATTGGCTCCCAGCGGGGTCTAATTAATTTCTGCGCAGTGGGGTCCGCGGGTCAGAGAGTGTGTCTGAATTTCTTGAAAATAATGTATTGTTCAACTCTAAATACATATGAAAAAAATTCTAAATGAATGTTTTATTTTTGTAACATCTTATAAGGTAAAATAATTTACCAACATCATTTTTAGAGGGTTTGATCATTATTTTTCCATTCAAATGCATGAAACATTTTCGGACCGTTCGTTTTCACGCGGAAATTCAACGGTCGATATGCAACAAAAGGTGTCCAAATATGATCTAAAATGATCAAGGTACCATATTGAACGCATCCAACATAAAAGTTCGGAAGTTTTATTATGTTTGAGGTTCGATCGAACACGAAATGTTTACGGCCATACGATGCTTCAATTTTCTATCAACTAGATGGATGGGTAAATGACAAAAAAAAATTGTGAAAATTTCATGAAATACATTAAATGCAGTGCTCTTTGATTTCAACGGTCCCGATCAGTTAACGGACGACATGTTTACGTGCGTCTTCACAATCTCACAAAGCAAGAGTATATGTTTCATGAAACATAAACTCTTGCTTTGTGAGACTGTGAAGAACCAGAAAAATAGTTCGACCGTGGATCGATCGGGACCGTTCAAATCAAAGATTACAACATTTAATCAAGTGCAGCAAATTTCGACGGAATTTTAACTTTATTTAGCCATCCATCAAGCGGATGGAAAACCGGAACATCGAAGGGTACGAAGACTTCACGTTGGATCGAGGCTCCGACACAAATAGGTCGGAACTATTATGTTGGATACGCATAACACTTTCTTTTGATCATTTCAAAATAAATTTGAAACCATTTCACGGCAGATCGACCGTCGATTGCTCGTCCGGAATTGAACGGTCCACAAATTTTATTACATGATGAAGGAACTAACAATGAAGAAATTATATAAAATTAACATTTATAATTATGATTTTGTCGTAAAAAATTGCAAAAAGGAAAATGTATTTTTCAATTTATTTGCTGCATCTCTTTAAAAAAAATTATAATAAAAAATTAAAAAAACATTAAAATAAAATAAAAAGTGAAAAAAAAAAATCCTTCGGTGATTTTTTTTCTATATCAGTTTTTCTTTACGTCCCAAATTTTAGATGCCTATAATATTCTTTTCTTGCTAATTTAATTGTTAAATTCGATTAAATTTCAATGGTTCACATGTGTTCTTCGTATTTATTTTGTAGATTTAATTATTTTTTATTTTGGTCTGTATTTTATTTTTGTTCATTTTTTATTACGATTTTCCCAATTTTCAATTAGCTTTTAATACATGCAAATCTGTCATGTTATTTAATTCTAAGCAATAAAAAGGTATTAAATAGTGCCTCCCTATTCAAAACATTAATATTCACTTGTAGCTGGAGTTACAATCAGACTTACTTCCATTGTTTTTTTCAAATTCCATCCAACACACGCAAAAAATAGAAAAAAAGAAGAAAATAATAGCTTGAGCAGATAAAGCATCAATTAATTAATGGAGTAATATTACGAAATCCTTCAACTTTTAAATCGTGAAAAATAGTTTCAATATCAATTTTAAATTAATAAATTAAATTATTACTAGAAAATCAACAAAATATTATTGTTATTATTTAAAAGTTGTACATCATTCATCTTTTTGCCCCCAAGCAAATCAGTCAGATACTCAGACGGTTACAATTCAAACCAGAAAAATTGTAGATATAACCCCAGAAACCCATAAATTACTGGGTTACAATTCAAACCAGGAAAACTGTAGATATAACCCCGGAAACCCAGAAATTACATAGATTGTTCCAAACTGAACATTGGGTAAGTAAAACCTGAGTGATGCCATCCCTGCCTTCTTCCTTGCTTTGTGAGATAGTCAGCCATATCGTTTTGGTGACGTTGTATGTGTACACACTGAAAAGAAGGTTTTGCCATATGTAATATATCTCCGAAAAGGCTCTCCAGTCGGAATTAACAGGGGGTCCTTGTGAGGAACATGCTTGTACCAGTTGGAGGCTATCAAAGAGAAAGGTACAGTGATTACCCCCTAAATGAATTGCAAAATTTACTGCTTCCCTCCGGGCCTCCGCCTCGGCTTGAATTGGGCAGCAAACCCGTTTCCTAGCAGACCTGTACCCGACAAGGTTCCCCCTTTCAAGCATGATGAACCCAATTCCTCCGTACCAGTCTTGAATCCATGATCCATCCCAAGTACCTGATTCCTGTTCCGTATCTGCAGGTTGGAGAGATTCCATTGAACCTGAAAATTACAAAAGGAAAAATGTCACCAAGTGATCTGAAGTGCAATTTTTGAATAATAACCTTCCAGAGTTATTAAATAAGATTCATCACAAAGCAGATCTTAGATGATCTGGCTTAGAACCAAGAAAATATGATGACACATGAAATATGGATCTATTAAATTAAGACCACCGAATTCTAAGGATTCAATTGCAACATATTATAATTTCCGACAATTTAACACAGCGGAAATAAATTATACCGTACCAGTATACTGGTAAAAGTGACTTTTTTGGTGGAAAGGTATGCTTTCGAGCTTGGGAACCAACTGCTTAATGCTGGATAATTTATGTGAACTTTGAAGCAATACTCTACCCCTGCTGGTAATGTTGACACCGGTAATATTGCAAGCAAAGAAATCCCAACTATTCCACCTGAAAACAACAAAGCCATTTAATCAATTACAGTCACCGAGTACTACAATAGTGATCTTACCAGTAGGTTTTGAAATTAATTTCATGTATTAATTACAATTAGAGGCTCGATCAGAATATAACATAAGTATTACCTCTATGTCAAGGGAAAAGCTATCTCATGTGAGCATTAGGCTGTTCCAATGATAGCAAATATTTCATGTGAGCATTTCCTTCTATTGCACATAAGTATTTCCTTCTATTTTTAGTTGAGTAGATGAAAAGCTATCTCATGTGAGCATTAGGCTGTTCCAATGATAAATGTCAACTAGAAATCCATTTTGAAAAAGGAAAAATAATCAGTTGGCTGCATCATAGCTAACACCATCTGATTTGTAGTTCAAGCATAAGGGTATCTTGTATTAATTAGTAATACAAAATGAAGCTGCCGTTTAAAGATTCCAACTAACAATGGCATAGTTCATCTACTTGCATTTTTGGAAACCAGAATTGATATAGTTCAATTATGAATGATTCCTCAACACCATGGTATGGTTGGTGCGACAACAATACATTTGGATATTTTTTTTAACGAATTTGGTTGAAACAAATTATAGGTACCTGTGCTACTTCCACAGCCATGATATCAGTCTGGCCACCTTGATAGAGAAATTTAATTGTCAGGTGACCCGGCTTGCGACTTCTCTCTTCTACTCTGATAAGTTCTTGTTGTATTCACACGGTGTCCTGCTCATTCATATACAATACAATCACTATAATATAGATATGAATCAGTTAATTAGCAATCACGATTCTATATTCATAGATGTCAAAATCATGATTATTTCTTAATTGAATCAATCCTAATTAGTAATCAGCTATCGGTTTCCATCCTTTCAGTTATTTCAACATCTCAGCAAAGAGACAATGACCATGAAAAATACAAAATGGTCATATAGAAGGTGAATATAGTATAAGTAGATTTGTAATCACATCAATATCACTATCCTTAAATAAATTGATCAGTTTGTTTCATCAAGGCTTGATAAAATTGTTCCACCTTGTGTGTATTCACACTGAAATTTTCACAAGAATTTCTTCTCTCTTTTTTTTTTTTGAAAAACTTGATAGCTGCTGTCAAGACTTCCAAAAATTTCTTCTCTCTTTTGAAATCTTGGCAGCAGCTGCAAGTAATCTCTCTCTCTATCTGTCATCCATGGAGTTCATCGGACGTTTTATAGATAGTGACTCTCTCCCTAACGGCATTTTTTCTACTTTGGAAACCACTCTACACCTCTCAAGCAGAACAGTACTTAGAGGCTTATGAACGTTTTTCAATAAGAAGAGACAAAACTTATATATGGGAAGTATGTATCAACACTGGTTTAAATAATTAAATGCATGTACAGTTCCGTGATACTGACTGACTATTCATAGCAAAAAACTAAGCTGCATTTGAAACTCTGTTCTTCTCTTCAAAAGTACATATGTTAATGAAGGTAGAACTAACCAGAAAACGTTTCCACAAATAAAAAAAGAATGGATAAATGATTACCAGAATTTCAAGGTTGTGCTTGTGCAGAGTCATTATGGGCATTACAGTTTCGTCGTGTAGAAACATCATTCACATAAGAATATATTGGTACAAACAAAAATGATATATAGCATAAATTTCGTAATTAGGTATATATGTTGCTAGAATAATCAGCAAATTAACGATCTACAAGTCTTAAACAGCTGATTAATAGCTCAAGGCACTGACAGGGGCTTCATAATGGCCAAAGATGCACTAATCGACATTGAAATCTTGATACAACATCAAAGAAAGTAAATATGTATATATCGAGGAAAATAAGATAGTATGATACATCACCAGCTGAACAACAAGCAATGATTTTGCGGTCATGATCAACTGGTTTTCTCATTCCTCATTTTCAACTCAGCTATGCAAGATAGTCTATGCCATTGTTTCTGAAATTTGAAAATTGCATACTAGATAGTAATAAAAAATGCATTGGTCTTTTGTTTGCTTATTTATTCGACCAATTGGAAAAATGTCAAGATCCCAAAATTAGAAACCAACTAATCGATTGAAAATTTGGAACCCCTGTCTACATCCAATCTATAACTTTGGAAGCCTATCCACTGAAGAATAATGATAGTACACGATCACTATTTCCTTCACAGATTTTCAATGCATATTACTTGTGGCAAGTCGATTACAGTGCTCGAAAGCAACCTAAGGTATCATCTTGCTTGATTTGTTTATCTCTCTAATAAATGGTAACTGCCATTTCCTTTCAATGATAATTAATATCATTGATCATCTACAACAAACATGTAACATACGAAACTCAGCTATGCAATTGCCATCCAAATATTCTCAACATCACTCAGACATTTCATCAAACATGTAACATACGAAACATAATGTTCGAATGAATTAACTATGAAGGCTTGTTTAAGATGCCTAAAGTTTTAAAAATACCTCAAAGCAACTGTCGCAACTATCCCCTTCTCTGAAGAGCGCCGGGCCAGCAGCGGCAATGTAGCCGTTGTACATTGTGTGGCCATGGCGCCATACCCACAAGCCCCAACTGGGTACAAATCGGAGAATTGATAACTCAAAACAATTGGGTAAATGGCGGGAGGTTGTGGCGGCGATCGTCGCGCGTTTTTAAACACGGCGATCTCTCTTCTCCTCTCTCCCGATCTCTCTTCCCCTCTCTTCTCCTCTCCCGGAGATTGACCGGAGGAGAAGAGAGATCGGGAGAGAGGAGGAGAGGTCGTCGCGTGTCGCGACAGATAGGGTTGTCTCGCGTTTTTTCTTTTTTTTCTGAAATGGCGGTTACATTATTACCCTTCCGACGAAAAAAAGAGTGAAAGTTCCAAATTAATATGAACCGTCGATTAACATGAAATGAACAGTACCCATTGCAGTATTAATCCATAGAAGAATTTACCTTCTTTTTTTTCCAATTAATAGAATATATTTTTCAGACTATGATAATCTCCGGCATCTTATTATGCCCTGCAGCTAAGTTTATTCTTGTTATACATGAACAGCTGTTCCACTTAAAACCCATCAATTTTGACGGTTTCCATTTTAAACAAGAATAATTATTTCAGTACCCACGCTACAGTACCCGTATGTAGAGGAATAATGTACTATGGTCCTCACTAATTATTATTCTAAAAAGATATTATATGTTCTCCACTAATTATTATTCTAAAATTCCAGCAACACCCTTCCTTTATGATCCCCACAAATTATATGGCCCCCCTTTCACAGTCTATGTACTCGTTCCCGCGTCAACCTTCATAAATATAAATCGCGTCAACCTTCGTAGATATAAATACTTACAAGATAAGATATTAATACTTGAAAAATAAGATATTAATACTTTGATGCGTAATTTGTTATGATCATTCCTTTTCTAGTCCCTCAATCGTCCCCGCGTCAATCTCCCTCTAATGAAGTAGTGGGGACTCCGTATCACCGCATCAACATTACCCAATCATCCCCGCGTCAACCTTCCTCTAACAAAAATAGTTGACCACATAGGTATAAATACTTTAGTGCAGAGGTATAAATACTTGCAGTACTTGATATTAATATTTTCATACGTCATCTAGGTCATATGTAAAAAATATTTGCAAGTATAGGAATAAATATTTGCACGTCGAGGTGTAAATACTTGTGTGGCAATGAGCCCGAAAGTACGTCATCATGGATCTCATTTGAAAGAGAAAATTGCGTAGAAGACGTTCGTGGTTTTAGATTCGCAAAATTTCTCACAGATCGTTAGAAATATGGACGGCATTGAACGGAGAAAAAAAAATCCACATCTAAAAACGTGTATAGCCCCCCATGTAGATTGAGTGGTCCCCCATAGGTATTTATGGTGCGGGTATGTTTGAGAGATTCACCTAATTTACGTAAAAATTGTTCACCACATAAGTATAAATACTTCCGTGCATATGTATAAATATTTTATTGCATAGATATTAATACTTTAGAAAAAAAATTCTGCTCGAGTTTTTGTGGTCCCCAAATAGTTATGGTAGTTATTATGCGGGTACTGTTATATTAGCCGTTGCTTGATGTGTCAATTGTCCTTGTTACCAATATAGCTTATATATGATGGTTGGTTCCTTGACGGGCTAGACAACAATTGTTTAGGTAACAATTCATAGACCAACTACCGATTCTTATGATATGGAGGCAGTACAGTTCAAATTTTTTTTTTTTAAATGGTATGTATTAATATCATGGAAGATAGTGTATAATAATAGAAATCAAGGAGGATTACGTATAAAGATTACATGAATAGAACACTAATAAGCAAATAAGTTTGGAGATAATGATGATAGTAATGTAGAAGGGCTTTGGAAGGAAATTATATGAACTAGATATAAAAAAAAAATCCATTGCCTTTTTTTCACCTTTATGGCAAGGGATTATGAATGAAACACATTCAATTGATATAGGTACAAATAAAGTATTAGGAAATGGCAATAGTCAAGGCGGAGCCAGACTTTCGAACTATGAGAGTCAAACACTACCATGATTGATACGTCCTTTCCCGAGAGAGCCGGGCCGTACTTGGACTCGGTCCAGTAAGGTGCAAGCGCGTCCTGTCTCAGGGGACCAGGCCGTGCAAAGGCCGGTGGCTGAATGTATAACTCGTCCAGATTCGAGGGAAACGGACCGAGAGGGTGGACACGCGGGGTGTCGGAGGGGTATTAACGCTCTAATCCTTTTTAATACCTCCTCTGGTTGTGGTGAGTGTGATTAATGCCGTTCATGCGGTCCCCTTCTTCTGAGGGGTTCTCTGCCTTAAATAGGAGGCGCCCCACTGTAGCGGGGTCTTGTCAGCATTAATGACGAAGGCCCGCATACTGTTGAGGGCGCCCACATAATAGGCGATAGAATCCGCATAATCTGTCACAAGCCGAATCAACGAGGCCGTGCGTCGGCTTTCTCTGGCTGTTCGGCATGTTAGGCTTTGAGCCTTGTTTTGTTTGGACCCGAGCTGGCCCTGAGAGGGTCCGAATCTCGGCCTGTACTTGGCCTCAGGCTGGCCCCGGGAAGGGGTCCGAGTCCCGGGCTGTCTTTTGACCTCGGGCTGGCCCCGGGAGGGGGTCCGAATCCCGGGCTGCTTTTGACCTCGGGCTGTCCCCGGGAGGGGGTCCGAATCCCGGGCTATTTTTGGGTCGTGGTCTGTTTTCTATAGGGGGAGGGGCCTATTCTGTTTCGTTCTATTTTGGGCCGGCCTTTTGTGTATTTAAATATGGGAGTGCTTTATTGGGCCAGGCCTGGGCTTTTTAAGGGCCATTGGTATATGGACCTATCATTAGCCCCCGAAGCCGAAATGCATCAGTATGATGCTTTCGGGTTCTTGACTCCGGTAATGAAGGCGATTTCGGTCCTATCATGGAAGTTTGTTTCGCTTATCCCGGCTTCTTAAATTTATTTTAATGTTCGAGTGTTAGCCCCCGAGTTGACCCCGGGGGTTTTTGTGGGGTATTTGTTTATTGTCAGCCCCCGAGTTAACCCTCGGGGTTTCCCATGTTCGTATTTTGGTTATTTTGGAGTTCTTGTTCGTGTAATTTCGCATCGTGCCTAGGGGTGTTCAAACGGTCGGTTCGGTTGAAACCGAAGTTTTATATCCAAACCGAACTTTTTTTCGCTTTGTAAAAACAAAACCGAACCAAACTATTAAACCCATCAACCGATTAAAAATCTAACCGAACAAACCGAAATTTATTTCGATTTGTTCGGTTCAAACTGAAGTTTTGTATTACATAAAGTCTTGATGCTGTAAGACACATATAGTTTATATTGGAGTTTATTTTGTATTGCAACATTTTGTAAAAACTCCTTCCAATGTAAATACTCCTTTACAGAAACTACCTCCAATTTACAGAAACCCCCACAAAAGTCTACAAAAATACAACACAGTATACCATATAACTAAACAAAATAACTAAAATCTACAAAATAACAAAACATACCATAAATCATTTTCAAGGCACATAAATTTCAGCAATCAAGATATTCAAGTTTTTTTTATGTAAACCCTCCTCTTTTATCCGGGCTTGGGACCGGCCATGTCAAATATGACACGGGCAGAGTTAAAACTTGGTGTTAGTATCCATAATACAAATAAAAATATAATTGAAAATGTAATAGAATTATAAATATAAAGAAAATAGTATATACCTCTGTACCAATAGATCACACCATATCATCAGATCACAGCCATATCATCAGATTACACCATAAAACTGAAATCAAAAGAGCATACAAAAGTGCAAGAAAATTTGATACAATCCCAACAAAAGGAACCTACTGTCACCAAAAGAGCACTCCCAGCAACTCTAACTTGATACAACATAGCTAATTTCAGTTTTAGCACAAAAGTATAGACTAATACAAATCAAAAGGAACCTACTGCCACTTTCACTAATTAGAGGTTGAAGCTGCACTCTCCAATCCTACTTTGGCAAATTCTGAAAATACAAAATACGTAAACAATTATTCACTAAAACCATTCTAGCACATAAAAGAAAAGAGAATTAGTAAATAGATGATTTTAATTACCTTCTTCAAGCTGATCAAGAATTTCTAAATTTTCTTCAACACCAATTGGACGTGTTGACCGAAGCCAATCTTCGAAACATATGAGAGATTGTGCAATTCTTGGAGTCAACGAACTCCTAAATGCATCAAGTATGCGACCACATGTACTAAATGTTGACTCGGAAGCCACTGTTGAAACAGGAATAGCAAGAACGTCACGTGCCATGTGTGACAAAATAGGAAACCTTGGGGCATTAATCTTCCACCATCCCAAAATATCAAAATCTGTTTCATCAACCTCTAGATCATCTTTAAGATATTTTTCCAGCTCTGACTTGTTCTCTCCTCCACTTGTGACAGATTTGTGCTTCTTAAACATCGATGTAAGCACTTGTACATCCTCTAATACCAATAGATGCCTCTACTGGTGTGTCATTCTTTAACCCATTTTCATTTAAAGCTAAGCCATATAACCTTTTGTACTCATCAAATAATAAAACTAAATCATCTTTCACCTTCTTTATCATCTTTTCACTCTTTTCTTGGCCATATAATTCCAAGAGAGCAAACTCCATGAATTCTAATTTATGTCGAGAATCAAGAATATCCGCAACATAAATCAAAGAATTAGCTTTCTCAATATTACCCCAATACTTATTGTACTTAGCAACCATTTTATCGGCCATTACACTTAATTCCGTGTCACTACTCTCTTTCAACTTTTGTAACAAGCACTCAACATTAGTAATTTCATGGAAAAAGATATTAGCGGTCACGTACAAAGATCCGAAAATCCGATTAGTTAAATTATAAAAATGCTTTAAGAAAACCGCAATTTTTCTAGCATTTATCCAATCTGAATCGGTTGGTGCACCAATACCTTTTCCTTTCGGAAGCATCTCCTCACATTCTTTCCCACCCTCATTAGCAAGATCAGAAATAAAATTTTGATCTTGCTCCGCATAAGTTTCAAATGCCTTTTGGAACTTTAGAGCTCCATCCAACATTAAATATGTAGAGTTCCATCGAGTAGGACAATCTAAACACAACAATGCCTTACTATCGATTTTTTCCATTTTTACGCATTCTTTGAATTTAGTAACCTTTTTGGGGACTGTTTCACGTATTTTACAGCACCTCGAATTTGAGCAACCGAAGTAGACATTTCTTTCAAACCATCTTGGACTACCAAATTAATAATATGGGCAATACACCTCATGTGTAGGTGCTTCCCATTTAAGATACCCGTACCCCAATTAGTTATCTTCTTCTTTAACCAATCAATTGCAAGGTCATTTGAACTAGCATTATCAACGGTAACGGTAAAAACTTTATCAATTTCCCATTCAAACAAACACTTCTCTATAGCCATTCCAATTTCTTTACCACTGTGACTAGAAACTGGACAAAAATTCAGAATTCTTTTATTCAGTTTCCAATCACTATCAATAAAATGGGCAGTGAGACACATATAGTTTATTTTTTGCAAGGATGTCCATGTATCCGTGGTAAGACACACTCTCTGTTTGTTCAATCTCAAGTAGTTCTTTAATTTTGTTTTCTCATTTGTGTAAACTTCAAAACAGTCCCTAGTAATAGTGGTTCGAGAGGGTATGCGAAATCGAGGACAAGCCGTTGCCACAAACTTTTTAAACCCTTCCCCTTCAACAAATGAGAAAGAAAGTTCATCTAAAATGACCATACAAGAAAGTGCTTGTCTAATAGCATCTTGCTCAAACCTCCAATTACTAATTGTACCAACTCCTAAACTAGTTGGATTTTGCTCAAAGGATAAAAGTGCTTGCTTCTTTTTTTCTTTGCCCTTACATTTTGGCATGTGAGCTTTCAAATTCGTTGTACCATTTCTATTTGAATCAGCAAAGAACTCTTTTTCACAAAAATTACACCTTGCCTTTTCATTACCTTCTTGATCCTTAATCTTGGTAAATTCATTCCATACCTCAGACCTTGGCCGTATCATTTTCCTCTTTCTTTTGCATTTGGACCTCTCAACTTCAGTTTCAGGTGTGTCAACCGTAGCTGGTTGCATCTGTCTCTCAGTTAGGGCAACTTGACTCCCTTGTTCAGCCATTAATAAGGTACCTAGTATGTATATACAAAAACTTTAGATTAATATATAGTAGCTCAGCAGTACCTACTACCTAATAATAACAATTGACTTGAATATGCTCATCAAGAAAGATATTTGTTCTAATTTACACATACTGTAGTGATTCAGAAAAAAAAATCAGTAAGAAAAGCACTTTATCAATTTATCTTTTTTAGAAATAGTAGTAAGATAATTTTATTACATAATTATAATAAGAGTTACATTGCACAAGGTAGTTTGAAACAGTGAAATAATAAAGAAATGAAGAATCACAAAATTAAATCAATATGTTTACTCTAAAGCTTGTGGTTTGTAAAAACTCAGCTAAAATAAAAAAAAATCAAATTATAATTTTGTCGAAAGAAGACAGAACATAAAAAGAAATCTAAACAGTTAAGAACATTTAAAAACAAAACTCATCTGCAAAAAATATAATTTGTTGGTTAATAAAAAATAGTTAAGAATGATAAAAAAATGTACCTCAACTTCCAAAACTTTAGAGAAAAGGTTGGTCGCCTGAACCGAGACTCCCTTCGCAATGTACAAATATCTCCAGTGCAAACAAAGAAGGTGAAGTAGCTCTACAGTACAAGTTTTTGAAATGTGAATAGATATCTAAACAAGTTTTATAAAAGAATTATGCATTCATCTAATTTGGATACAAATAAATAAAATTAATTGCTAACTTTACCAGAATCTTCTCCAAATAGTGTCGAATTTGAGACTTGAGAGTTTAGGTTTTGTCCAATTTGAGAAAGAGAGAAATACAAGTTGGGTTGGGACTTAGGGTTCGAAAGAATGAGGGAAAGAGTTGAGAGAGAGAGACAGTCAAGGAGAAATGCCCTTTGTGATTTACTAAGCGCATGGGCGAGTGTGAGGGCAACATCGTGCAGAGGTCAGAGAGGTGGTTCGGCGATTTGACAAGAGTAGTTCGGCGACTAGCTAGACATGAGGAATGGGTAGTCTAGGTTTAGGCGTGCTTACTGAGCAGGCGTGAAGAGGAAGGAAGGCTTCTAGGTTTAGAGTAGCGACTATGTGTGAATTAGGATTTTGCATTTTTGCTCTGTTGCTCACGCCTGGTGGTCATTTGGTCAACAGGGGTCATGTGACTCATGTGCTAAATCACAGCAAAGCTAGGTCTTTGCGCGGTTCATTGAATAACCAAAAGCACTTGCCTTTTCTTGGTTATGCGCGGTCCACCAACCAGGAGAAAAACGAAGAGAGAGCAAATCGGTCGGTTCGGTTTAGTCGGTTTTGAGAAATCAAAACCGAACTGAACCATTTAAACCGAACTAATTCATAAAATCAACCGAACCGAACCATTTGAACCGAACAACCGAACCATTTAAACTGAAATTTTCCGGTTCGGTTCAAAACCAAATAAACCGAACCATTTGAACACCCCTACTTGGAAAAGGGTAAAGAGATGTAAAGAAAATTAGGTAAAGTAAAGTTGCCTTCTCCTGCTACCTCCCAACCAATATATAACAATTTTCGTGTCTTGGGAAGCAATCCCCCAGAATCTGGCAACAAATCTGAGAAGATATCGCGAAATAAGGCAAGATTAACATTGGTGCGGCTTAGGCGACCCGCACAAAATGAGAAGTCAGCATAATTTGCTAAGGAATTGAGGTTTGTGCGACTAGTTGTGCGTCCAGAGGAACCCGCACAAAATAAGTTTCCTTCAGATTTTAGGGTTGTGCGGTCTACTGTGCGGCTAGAGAAGCACACACAAAATGGAGTTTTGGGTTCATGCGGCCCGCATGAAATGCTTGTACAGGCCACATAACTCTCTGGAGTTTTTGGAGGATTCTTGATTTTTCTTCTGAATTTTTGTGAAACACAATTTTTCCTCTGTGCGGCTAGTGGTGCAGCTAAGTCAGCCCGCACCAGCCTGCATTTTGCTTGATTTCTGCAATTAAAACAAGACATAGACAGTAACTTGGTTCTTTGATATATTTTATACTAAACTAAGTTAAAATGCAAGGAATGTGACACAGTTTTGGAGGTAAAACCCTAACTGAAAGTATATATAATTGAGACTTATCAAGTTCTAATTTTCAATTGAAGCTGTAATTTTTTTAGATTTTATTTGTTAGTTATGTTGTAGTAAAAAACGCTGATCAGATTGTGGGTATAATTTGTACTGATTTTTAATTCAAACTGAGTACAAATGTTTATTTGTTAAACATGTGCGTTTAATTTGAATTCTATTTTCTAATTAGGTTAGTGATTACGTCTAATATGATGCGAACCTATAATTTCAAATACAACAAAACATAGAAAAAAAAAAAACCTAATAAAAACCTACAATTCCAAACACAACATAACCATAACAAAACAACAACAAAAACACCAAATTGATGCGAAGCCTGGGTTCCAATACCTCATGCCTTTCAGGGTGGTAAATAAAAAATTAGGAGGGTTCCAATACCTTATGCCTTTCATAACTCATCATATCTCATATTTTATACTTTGTTTTCAAAGTCCAAACTATCGATCCGAACCGTTCAAAATGATATCTATTCTAAAATATACTTGGGGAATAAATTTTATAATTTTTGAAACTTTTTTACTATTTTTTTACTGTTTTTTTAGATAGGTAGAAAACCATTGCTTTTTGAACAGTTCAGAAACAGTGATTTTGTACATATCTTAAAAAATTTAGTAAAAAGTTTTCAGAAATTATAAAATTTCATCCCAAACATATTTTAATATGAATATCATGTTGAGCTATTTGGATCGACAGTTTGAACTTTAAAAACGAAGATATAAAATATGAGATATGATGAAATATGAAAGGTATTGGATCCTCACAAAAAAAATTCAGTTTTTAAAGTTTAACAGTATATAACTATATATGCATTTATGTGGAAAAATATGCTCATCGCACTTCAATTTGCAAGCGATTAGTCCTGGACCCGTTGTATGCAAATATTCTCTAGTGGGAGGCATTCTCTCATGTTATCAAGGTATAAGCTATTTACTGGGTCACTTGTGGGTCCATAAACACCACGTGCGAAGGTCCCTTCGTTTAAGATTGAGCTGTTCAAACTCTCTCGAAAAAAATATCTGCGGACGCAAGGGTTTTATAAACTATAACGCAATACAGCAGATGTTAGCTATGCGCGAAAAAGCACAAGAGGAAAACACACCTCCTCAATCCCCGTTCTTCTTTCAATTCACTACCTCTTCTTGGTACAAACTCATTCAATACATACACTCCCTCTGACCCGCGGACCCCACTGCGCAGAAATTAATTAGACCCCACCTGTCATTGAGAGATATCTCTTGCCCAGTGTTTGTTCCAGGAACAGGCTTGCGCATGTAGAGAAAGGGAGACCCATAGAGCAGAGAGAGCCAATCCTGAGAGCCAATGAAATACGATCACACGGATCGCTGACGTGGCTATATTTTTCGACGAATCCCGCCTCCTATCGTTTCGTTTTACCTGTTCCGAAATTTCAAATCCGCCTCTCTCTTTTTTCTCTCTCCTCTCTATTGCTTCGTATTTCTTCCCCTTTCTCTCTTCCACTCTACAACAGCAACGACCTCCTGTGTCTCTGTTTCTTTCTCTCTTCCAACTAAAACCCTAACTAAAGGTCAGGGTTACTTATCCCCAATTTTCTTACCTCAATTTTTGTGTTTGCATCGTTTCTGACCGATCTGATCTTGTTTTTGAAGTCAGTCGCGATGAAGGGAACGCGTGCTGAGAAGGGGAAGAAAGCCGATGCCAAGTGAGTTTAATGAATTTTCTTATTGCTCGATTTGTTTCGTTTCATATGGATCTGATAGTGTTTGAATTGATTTTCCAATTGTTTTCTATTCGTGAAGATTATCGGTGAAGAAGAAGGCAGCCGAGAAGCCTAAGCCTGTCAAGAGGGGCAGCAAGGCTGTGAAAGACCCGAACAAGCCCAAAAGGCCTCCTAGCGCCTTCTTCGTCTTCATGTAAATTTTTTAGATCACTTATGCTATAGGTCTACTATTTTTGACCGCGTTCTAATTGAGATATGTAAAGATTCCGATTTTGACAAGATCTGCTTTTTTTTTTTTGCTTTTATTTTAATTTTAGGGAGGAATTCAGGAAGACTTTCAAAGAAAAGAATCCTAACAACAGATCAGTATCTGTTGTAAGTGTTATTCACCAATCTGAACCTCTATTTTTCATGTCGATCACCTTTAGATCGTTTCTCCAATGACTAAAATTTAATTTGTTTTTCTTTATTTAATTGAATTTTAGGTAGGAAAGGCTGGTGGTGAGAAGTGGAAAACCTTGTCTGAAGCGGTACTATTAAATTTCCAATCAAATAAAGCTTCTCTTTTATTTCAATATTATACCATGTCATTTCTTATTTTGGTAAATTAATAACTGCAATTTCTATTTATTGGAAACAGGAGAAAGCTCCTTATGTTGCCAAAGCTAACAAACTCAAGTCAGAGTACAACAACAAGATGAACACCTACAACAAGAAGCAGGTTATTATAAATTATTGAAATATGAACTATTTGGAACAACTTAAATATAAATATCATTGCTTAATTTCGTTTAATTTAATAAAAGGCTGAACCCCGCAAGAAGCCTGCTGCTGATGATGATGAGGAGGAATCTGACAAATCAAAATCTGAGGTACATGATGATGATGAAGATGACGATGAGGATGACGAGGTAATGAATCTTTCCAATTAAGGCACCAATATAGATTTTTACAGAACAAGTTTGAACTATCCATTCAAGTACTTGAACATATTCTAAAATTTTGAATTGGCATAGCTGTGAATATGAACTTAATTCTTAGTATAGTGTCTGATGTTTCTAAAATGGTAATAATGTCATTTTGATTCTGGAATATGGTTAGAACATGGTTATAATATGTTGCTTCAGTTTGATGACATGAAAGTATGTTTTAAAACTGTTGCTTTATGGCAGGAGGAGGAAGATGATGATTAAATGATTTGATCAAGTATGTGGAACAGTGCAGTGGGGGCAATTAAGAAGTTGGTAGCTTCCTCTAGTATTGTAGTTTTTCTTTTTCTCTTTTTGATTTTGTCTGTCTGGAAAAGAAATGGATGACTACTGTGATAGTTGCTGGCAGGTGTTGTTTCATAAAAGTTGGCTGTGATATTGTTCTGCCTGTATATCTCTATTTGTATCTAGGTTCACTTTCTGGTTCCAATTTCTAACTGCAGATTTTAAGTTCAAATGTCTCTTGGTCCTTGTGATTCAGCTTTTGGTTGTTTTTATTTGCAATTTATTTTGCTGAATTATGGTTGGTTAATTTGAGCAATTTGGGTTTCACTACGATAAATTTTAGTGACCAGTCATTGTACCATTTGAATTCAATAAAAAATGGTGGTATCAACTTAGCCATAACACAATTTATATCATCCCTTTCGCGTAGATTTTGCTCTTCTATAATAGTCTTAGTCTTAGTCTTTACTTTATTTCATTAATGCTACATGGCAGTAAAAATATATTTGACCCTTTTGATGCCATAATATTTAATTTCTGTTGGTTATGAAAACGGATCTGACATGTCTAAGTTTGGTCAACTTATATTATTTATTGGTTCGTTCATCTGTTCTGTCAGGTTGTTTTTTACCAGTGTTAGTTACTGTACGGTCCCGTCTGATCGATTGGATGAATATTACGTACAACCTTTGTTACAAATTAAAAATTGTAAATTGTACCATTCAAAGTTTATGTTATTATGTACCAGGGGAGTTACCTGGAAATGATTGATCATGATAATTCTGACAATGTCTTTATAATTATTTTAAAAATATTTATAAAAAATAAAGAAGTTGATATGTGAAAGATGCTTCAAACCAGCTCCAAAAGATGACTATCACCATCAAATACCGACCCTCTACGGTGCCTGAAAGTTTTGAGTCCGGATCCTCTGAAATAAGTCAAATTTTGAGTTTAGATCTGTACCGTCTGATCTGGATTTGGACCAATCCAGTCCGTGTTAGAATGCACAGGCTCTTCAATATTCTTGCCAAATCTGATTTCACGGTTCGGATCTAAACTCAAAATTTGATTCACTTTAGGTGATGTGAATTCGGAAACTTCCCGGTCAATGGTCATAATCTAGAATCCATATTATCTGAGGAAACAAAATATTTCTGTTTGAATCACAGCCGTCTATTCGGAATCCGAGTCAATCTGGTCTAAGGTGGAACGCACCGGGCCGCTTTAATAGTCGTGCAGATTCTAACTGTACAAATATTCTGTTGATAATACAAATTACATAATCTATCCGTATGCTTGTTTTAAGATTCTCGCAAATACATATTTTTTAAATTATAGTTGGTACACATTCCTAAACACATGGTAATATATATATTTTTTCACGACAACGATGAGTAATCATTCAGCTCAAATTGCTATATAATGAACTCATTTTATTCTATACAGTAATGTTCTTTTTAACAAATCATAGTTAAGACTTGTAATTATCAAGGAACCGGTTAATCTTGAATTCAATTATACTTCTAAAAACAAAATCATGAATTTTCAGTTATGTTTATAATGTATATAGAGAAATTTAGATATATGCTCTCATAACTTCTCTAATCCCATCCAAAATTAAAAAATAATTATTTGCTCATCTAAGCATGACCTATTTATTAATATACCCATTTTCTATTATTTTCACTGAAAATATAAATCAATATTAATAAAAAATTTAAGAGACCATTTTACCATTCTTACTTGGTTTGCTAAAACTTCCATCTCCCGCTCATCTCCCACGCGAATCCTTCAGACCTTCATCTCCTAGCACGCAACCCTCCTCTTCCCCCACACAATACTCTTTTAAGGGTCTGTTCGACGGACACATGAGTAGGGGAATGGGCACAGGAACAAAAAAATTTTGAACTGATTTTGACTGTTTATGTGAGAAAAAAAATTCAATATGAATAAACTTTTATAATTACTGGATGCAGCTATGTAATTTGAATCATTCATGTCTCTGTCGAAATACAAATACAAATGCTATCAATAAGTCGGATCCAAATATACTGAAATTCAAATCATAAACAGTATCGCTGAGATTCTTGAAATTCCTGAATGAATAATAAGAAATTTTTAAAACTTTTACATATCAAAATTTTATAGGATACTAAATTTTATAATTTTTAAAACTTTTATTTTTAGAGTTTGAAGAATGAATAAAAAATAATAAGAAAATATTTTTTTTTGCACGTTAATATGATCATTTTTCATCAAAATAAACGAAAAAAATAATGAAAATGTCCTAAAAATAAAATTAATAAAATTTGGTAGATTTTGATATTTATAATGCATTTAGTAATTTGAATTGACCGTTTGCACGAGTCAAATCGTAATTTGAGTCACATTCATGTCTCTGTCGAAATACAAATACAAATGCTATCATAAGTCGGATCCAAATATACTGAAATTCAAATCATAAACAGTATCGCTAAGAAAAATCTGACGAGGAATATTTTAGTCAATAGTTAACATTGATCTTTGTGGCTAGTAAGAATTTCATGCTTAAAACAAATAATAAAACATTTAGTTTTATCTTTCATATAAAATAGGAATTTTGTAAGGTCCATTTTGTAATTGTTTTCTCACAGATCTTGTCAGTCTCTTTCCAGTGGACTAGACAAAGCTTCAGTATTGGCATACTCAGGGCTTTGATGAAAAGTTTAAATTTTGTGCACACTTGATATGAATTTTGAAGTTGTTCACACAAAATTTGATGCGGATCGAACGAATATCAAAGCGAATTTAATCTGATGTCTATCAGACCGCTCCCGATTTCCGGGGGCCAACCTTCATCTGTCAAAGAGAAAAATTGGCTTGCTCCTTCTCTCTCTCTAAGCTTTCTTACAAACATGTTTTGCATTTAATTAACATATCTATTAATTTTTTTGTTGTTGCTCTAAAATGAAGAACATGTTCCTCTTAGAAATGACACACAATACTATGGGAGAAACAATTACAGAATTACTAAACCTCTAAAGATCAATATATAATGGAAAAAAAGGATAAATTTACAGTGTACATGAACTTGATGTATTAGTTCCACAAAACCCAAAGAAAATCAAAATCAAAATCAAAATTAAACCACATCTGAATACACCTGTTTTTTTTCCCTGATTATCATGTATATCCCTGCTTATAACGCCTGAAGATCTCATCAGTTTTAGCAGCACGAAAGGCGCAACATCCCATGACATACACACAAATTAGAGCTACAAGTGTTAGCACGAGAATAAGGTCGGCCCGCCTCCACTCTCTCTTGACATTGGCAAGTAAGCCGGCCTTGCATGAAGAGCACGAGTAGCACAATTGGGTTTGGCCATTGCTCCAAAGCATGCAATCCACGTCCGATGTGACGCTGATTGGGCTGATCCAGTTGGTTGGGTTCACGTATGTGTACCCGCATTTTGTCGGAGGCTTGCAACATCCTGACTGTTAAATTATTTAATAAATAGGGATTGAAAACAGAGTTATTACATGTAGCCTTCAACAAATTGTTTCTCAAGAAAAAAAAATACTTGAACAATTTTTGTATTTCTATTTGCTTTTCATCTTGTTGGAGTTTGTGATATGACAAAAGGTTGGTAAATGAAGGATAATATATATAACAATGAAAAATCAAGAGGTAATAACAAAAGAAATAGAAAAAAAAAAAAATAGCACCTGTAATGGGGTAAGCATGGAATTGAAGAAATTCTGAGCTGAGCTATAAGTCTGGTTCAAATCTGTGCAAACACTAGTTGAACTAAGACACTCCTTGATCCTGTTCCACTGGTATGACCCGTCCACTCTGTGCTTCAACCAGCCGGAATCATCGTCTAATTCATACTCCAAGAACAGGCGACTCGGTGCAAGGTGGCCGGGCCCAACTGAGTTTGTCACGACAAATATAAACACGACTAGACCAGCAAGCGCAAGTATGAGAAGAAACATTGCCACCAAGTAGAAAAGTAAAATCACGGGGAGCCTCCAAAATGCACCAATAAATCCCGCAAGTGCCACGGCAAGTACTAAGACTCCAAGGATTATGATTGGCCATTGGAGCAAGTTCAGGCAGGAGCTATCGACCTGTGTTGACAGCCAGATGCCGGCGGCAATTATAGGGATTGAAAGGAGAATCGCGACAAAATTGATCGCGGCAATGACAGTATTGTTTAGAGCCATTGAAAACAGAACAAGTAAAGATGTTTGAGCTTTGCTTAGAGAAAGAATGTAATTTGTGTGAGATATCTAAAGAATTTATCTTTGTGCTCTTGTGAAAATGTCTTTTTGGTATTTGCTTTGTCACCTTTACCTTTAGCAAGGCATCTGTTAGTTGCCTCAGCTGGTTGATTCTTTGCTTAAAGCAATTTTATGGCTATTTTCTATTTGTTGTGTGAAACCTCTGGTACAACTTTTTTATGATCCAATTGTCAGAAAACATGATCATTTTATATTTTCTTAACGAGATGGAAATTCCCAATACCTAGTTTATAATTATATATATATTTTTTAGAAAAATAATGATGAACAGGATTTTAGAAAAATCTGTATCAATAATGAAGTTTTGAAAAGTAGAATTGTAAATTTTTAAAAATGTCTAAATTGATTCTCTCAAAAAAAAAATGTCCAAATATAATTGAGATACTTCGGTTGAAATTTCATACGATTTGATGTACAAATTTGTGAGCTCTATTATTTACTCTCTTGAAATAAAGTTTCATTTTTCTTGTTATTATTTGATATTAAATTGATTATCAATCTAATATGTTCAGTGTCTTTTACATATCAAAATTTTATATGATACTAAATTTTATAATTTTTAAAACTTTTATTTTTAGAGTTTGAAGAATGAATAAAAAATAATAAGAAAATAATGAAAATAATGAAAATGTCCTAAAAATAAAATTAATAAAATTTGGTAGATTTTGATATTTATAATGCATTTAGTAATTTGAATTGACCGTTTGCACGAGTCAAATCGTAATTTGAGTCATTCATGTCTCTGTCGAAATACAAATACAAATGCTATCAATAAGTCGGATCCAAATATACTGAAATTCAAATCATAAACAGTATCGCTGAGATTCTTGAAATCCTAAATCCAACTCTTGAACTGTTTCGAGATACTTGTACAGAAAAACCAACTGTTTCGAGATACATGTACAGAAAAAGTAGAATGGCCAAATTTGGAATTTCAAAAATTTCAGAGATACTGCTCATGTATCTCCGATTTCAGCTGATTTGAATCCCAATAAGTCAGATCGAGTCGAGTTCGGGTTCTAACTTGATCCGACCCAAGTCGACCTGGGTCAAAATTTTTGGACACATACCCGACAATCCCAGTATAATTTAATCCGTAAATATTGTAGCGGGTCGTTACAAGTAACACAGTAACACTACGGTGATTTAAATGAAATTCGAATTTTTGGTCGACCTGCTTCACAGTAAGATACATTAAGAAAAATACAAAATATCAAAATACAAGGATGCTGTGGTGGCGGGGTTTAGCGGATAAAATAAATTGATGAGCTTTTTACCTCTTTGAATTTATAAATTTATAAATTAAGCAGCCAAAAAATAAACATATTAAAATTAATTTGTAATTTTTTTTACCGCTTAAATTTATATAAAATTAATTCAAATACTTATAAATTTGATATGTAAACGTATAGTATAATTCTTGAAGTAAATCAGTTCTACAGTTTGAATTTGTTATTTAAAATTATTTTGATACATTTTGAAGTTAACTCACTAATATTTTAAGTGAGATTAAAACACTCTGGTTCTATTAATGTGCCGAAATTTTTATTAATACCTATTAATTAACTGACACGACTTCCATAAAAACAAAAAATTAACCCACGCACGTGAGGTGAGATTTAACTCACACAGTTTGAAAAACAAAAAAAATAAACACATAATTTATGAAAAGCTATATAGTTTATTAATCGCCAATTACATTACAATCCAACTAGACACCCGGATCAAGCATCACATCTCCTCAAAACCTAATTAAGCAACCATACAACACAATATCCATAACAAAGAAACCCAAGGATAAACCACAAATACCATACACGCATAATATCATCCTTGATTGATCATGGCCAAATTAAATTAAAATTAAATTAACCAGAGATTTCAATGGCCTTGGCCGCAGGCTTCTTCACCTCCTCTTTAGGCACAGTGACAGTAAGCACACCATTCTCCATGGCCGCCTTTACCTGATCAACCTTCGCATTCTCAGGCAGCCTGAACCTCCTCAAGAACTTGCCGCTGCTCCGTTCCACATGGTGCCACTTGTCGTTCTTTTCCTCCTTTTCCCTGCTACGCTCGCCACTTATTTTTAACACGTTGCCTTCCTCCACCTCCACCTTCACCTCCTCCTTCTTGACACCGGGGAGGTCGGCTTTGAAGACATGCGCTTCTGGGGTCTCCTTCCAGTCAATGCGCGCATTGGCAAAGGAAGATGTTTCGTCAGTTGTGGCGAGGGATCGAGAGTTGTTGAAAGGGAAGCCCTGAAATGGATCCCAGAGATCGCGCGAGAATGGATCGAAGATGTTGCTCCTGATAAGAGACATTGTGTTTGTTTAGTTTGAAATGTGAGAACTGAGAGTACTGATTAATTCAGGAATTGAGTGAGTTATTTATTTGTTTGATTTCTTTCTGATGGTGATGCATTCCAACTGAGATGCTATTTATAGGAAAGGGAAGCTTGGTTTATATCTCTCTAGATTTCTCCAGAGAAGAAACGGCGCATTCCTCTCTCTGTTGTAATTTCGTCAAAAGTGTAGGAGCTGCTAGAGATCTCTACTCGGTCCCCGCTAACAGATTTCTCTAGAAGCTGCTCAGGAGGGAGGCCTCGTATTTGTTTTTTTTTCTTTTACATTTTTAGTTATTTTAAACAAAGGCCCATGGGCTTATGGAGAAGTACAGTACAATTTGTTATTATTGGGCCTAGAAAAACACGATTGCCAGTTGTTAAGCGCCCTAAAACCCGCACTTTGTTTATCCGTCACAATAGGCTAACACTTAACACTTATTGCTGCACTTGTTTATCCGTCACAAAAGGCTAACACTTAACAATTATTTACTCTGGTTCTATTAATCCGCTTTGGTATTTTTCGAATTTTCATAATTTGTGTTTTTTTTTTTTTTTTGACAGTGGTATTAATAAAAATTTCGGATTAATGTGATATGACCTGAAGAGGTATTGATTAGATGTTATCAGGTTTTGAATTGGTACGAAAAGGACTTAATGTTTGCTTATCATTATTGCTACGATACATCCTTATGTGTGTATATAAGGATTATGTTTTTGCTTGCTTGACAATCCTACTTATTCATTCAACGTTTTTATTCATTTAATATTATTTTTTAGCTGTCCGATTATTTCAAATATGAGGAGGATTCAAATGTACTATTATTTTTGTGCTCCAATATGCTCCATATCTTTTATCTCTATTTTAAAGTCCGAAATTTCAACCACTCAACATGATCTTCATAATAAAATATGCTAGGATACCAAATTTTATATTTTTTAGATTTTTTTTACTATTTTTTTAGATAGGTACAAAATCACCTTTTTAAGGAGATTATGGACCATCCGATAAAGTGATATTGTACATATCTAAAAAAATAGTAAAAAAATTCTAAAAAATATAAAATGTGGTCTCCAAACATATTTTATTATAAAGATCATGTTAAACGGTTCGGATCGACTGTTCGGACTTTAAAAATGGAGATAAAAAATGTAGAGCATATTGGAGCACACAAATTATGATGCATTTGAACCCTCCTCTTCAAATATATAGCCCAGAAAAATTTATCATGTGATCCGTCAGAATACATTAATACATTATAAACGAGTTATCTTAATTATAATATTTTCTCCAACATACACACTGTATTCATAAATTGATAACTTGTCTGATCTATCCTATCTTTTATTTTGAAATTTTTGCACATACACGATAAAAAAAAATATTTGTCTAGCAACAGGACTTATTTATTTAATATCTGATTTGACTTCAACTATTTTTTTTTTTTGAAAATAAGGCACAAAAGGCCCGTTTCATTACGATGAAACTTTTAAGTTATATATAGAACCAGTTTTCACTTAACTTCAACTATTACAATTTTCTATATTCACAAAATCCTTTTAAATCAGAAATGCTACGAATCATAATAGAAGATTTCTTTTGAAAATCTTCGGAGGATGCGAAATCGTAAGTGGAGTTCGAACTCTCGACCTTTGAGTAACCAACTAACCACAGTCCCGGAACTTTTGATAGCGAAAAATATTGCAAACATAATAGAGATTGTGAAAACTTAAAAAACACAAAATCATATTGATAAATAGTAACGCTACAAGATATTTGTCGGAGCCAATCAATTAAAAGAGAACTCACTCAACCCTCAAAAGACTTGTTCATCCAACAAGGCTCTAATGAGGTCCAGATCCCCTAAAGTAATCCTGATTTTTAGGTTTTGGATCGGGACCATCCGATTCAAATTCGTTGCTCGGGATTACTTTGGGATTCGAATCAGTCGCTCGGAATGTGTGCGCTCAACTTCGGAATGAATTGTTGCGGATTCGAATTGAACGGTTCCGATCTAAAACCAAAAATTGAGTTACTTCACTGGATCTGAATTCGATCTAATGAGAACTCACTCACTCTAAACTTAGAAAAGACAAAATGAAAATTAATTATAATCTGCATCTTCTCTACTGTAGACTATAGAAGCTTATTTATAACAGAAAACTAATTATTATAAAAGTTTGAGATATAAGGTAAAACATCTAACAAGATTTAATTATATTTCTCTCATTAATATGCATGATTTCCTTTCTTCTAATTGGTCTTTTTTTTTTTAATGCTATTATCTGACCAAAACCTTCTGTGCTCTCCTTATTAAGATTGTAGTATTTGACTGTAGTATTTTTCTTATAGCCAAAACAAAGAAAGAAAGAAAGACAACACATCAACTATTACAATTTTATAATATTAAAATTGTGCAGCTTAATTTTACAGTTGATTTAGCATAAAGCAAGTATATTAAATTATTAATTATTAGCCAAGTCACAGACTATAAAAGAAGTTTAGTGTTGTTTTGGAAAATTGAAAGTTGAGCTAGTCAACTGCTAAACTATGAGGTGCATTCTTAATTTATTTCTATAAGATTGAAAGTTACTGCATGTTGAGCGAGTTTAATCATAGTTTTAACTAATTTGAATTATTTTTCAGACAAATTACCACCAAAACTTACTGATGAACAATTTTTAAAATATTATCAACTACTTGAAAATATGTTTATTTGTATTAATTATAGAAGCTTCTTAAATTCTGTGCATACAATCATACTGGAATGTTTTTTTTAAATAAAAAGTGAAGGTCTAGCTTATCAGCTTCCTTCAAACTCCTGTTTATATTACAGAGGCAGGGGCAGACTCAGAGTATTCCAGGACGGGCAACTGCCCCCCCTGGATTTTGAGTTTTAGTGGAGATTTATCGGTTCCGACCGACTTTGCCCTCCCCTGGAACTTTTTTTGCCCCCCCTGGACGTTTGATTTGTAATTCGAGTTAAATTTAGAGTTAAAATTGAAATAAATCTATTGAATTTTAATTGGTAATTAGAATTATAAGTCAGAGCATCAGAAATTACAAGTCAAAATATTGAAAAGTATAAGTTAAAGTATTGTTTTTTATCGAGTACTCAATAGGTTAATGGATTTAAACTCAATTTTGGTATTTAAACCTGATTCGATATTTTTTTGCTCCCCCTGACAAAAATTCTGAATCTGCCCCTGTACAGAGGACATGCTGGAATGCTTTTACAATGTATACATTACATCTATTAATACTTCGACCGAATTTAGATTCTAAAAGCACCAAATACATGTACTACAAAAATTAGCTGAGTTGAGATCAAAATATCATCAAATACATGGACATGAGTCTTTTTGCGTAAATTCCAAATAATAAATTAAAGTTTTGTGCAATAAAATGATGAAATTATTTGCTTTCTGTTATTTATTTTTTAAATATTAGACCTGCATGTTCAAAACATGAGCAAATAGTAATTGATATTTTGCAGGATTCTAAATAGCACAGTTAAGTGTTTTCGGATCATAAAAGTTATGATCAGGGGCGTAACTACATGGTAAGAAAAGGAGCTAAGCCAGGGATCTTTTGAAAATTATGCATTTTTTACCTTCAAATTTTAAATTTTACAAAAATTATTATTATTAGCCCCCTTATAAAATAAAATTACATGATGTTTCATTCAGTCTCCTCTATCTTAATTTCCTAGTTCCGCACCTGACTATGATGCTATCGGCGCTATCTATGATGCAATAAATGCAATTTAAACCTTTGATATTTTGACATTGCATTAATATGTTGGGCTTTATAAATATAAAGAGGTGATAAATGCAAATAGAATCGATGGTCCGAAATCAAAATTCAAACAAATCTATATTCTTGATGATATTTTATGAAATATATTTGAGTCATCATACACTCTTAATTAAGTTTTACCTTCAAGAAGAATCGTAATATTTTAAAAGAAGATCGACATGATTATTTAATATCGTTAGGTAGCAATACAAGATAAAATATTAACTTTCTACTTCAAACTTATTTAATGCCATTTTCAAGTTCAAGAGAAAAATTATAATTGTTTTCAAAAGAATTAATAGCTCGGTGAGAGAACAAAGAAAATAACAAACTAATTTGAGTTCGGTGTACTAGGTTTAGAACCTCATAGAAATTCTCTTCAAAACAACTCTACTTTTTTTTTTCTTAGAAATTTGAGATCATCAAAATTGAAGTTAAAATTGACTATGTCGGTGTTGACATAGTCAATTTGCTGATAATGCTAGAATTTCGTAATCAATCTAACTATATATTTTTTTTATAAAATCTTGAAGTATTCTGCTTACATATACTTTTTTTTTTTTATCTTCTTCATTAATAAAAAATTGGCCTAATTTTTAATCGTTCTTTCATTAACAAGAACAAAGGATTAGATTAATATAAATTCTGAGGGTACATCCACAAATGGGCATTAATGAAGAATTTAGTCTTCATTAATGCTCTGTTAAAATCATTTGGCACAGCTTGGGTCCGATGGGTTTAGCGACCGTCCGATCTACTTCAAGTTCGTGCGCACTAATCTTTAGCAGACGTGAAAGTTACTAGCGCGCATCTTAAAGCAGATCGGACGGTCATCGAACCCATCGAACTCACTTAGAGTCCGATGGGCATCGGACCAAATTGGTTCCAAAATCATTACCCGGTTAGCGCTTGCGTTATCGTTCCACAGAAAAGTCGATAGGTTGTATATTATCCACGAAGCGCTCTCGCTCTTTTCTATTTCTCGAATTCGCTAGCTCTTCCCAACTCAGACTCCTCCTCCTCCGATGGTATCCTCTGAGTAATCCTAGAAACTTCTGTTTAGCTTCCAAAACAGAAGGGCAAAAACGAACAACAAGTGTACTTCAATGGCGTGTCTCTCTTATCTCCTCCCTTCGTCCCGCTTCCCTTCCCTCCTTCCCAAGCTCCTCTCTCCTCTCCCTCTCCCTCTCCACACCAATTCCCTCGTGCCACGTCGATGGACCCGGTCAAGGTCTATTAGAGTAACTGAGTCCAATAGAAGTAGCGTTAAGGTGTTTGCAGTATTGCAAGGAGGCGATGAGAGCGGCGAAGAAGAAGAAGAAGAAGAGGAAGGAGAGGAAGGAGAGATAAGAGATTACGAAGGGGAAGAAGAGGTGGGGCCTTCTAGTTCACCAGAGAGATGGGATGTACTTGGCCTTGGTCAAGCCATGGTATTACTCCTTTAATTGAATCGAATCGAATTTGCCTTTATCCATTCCTGTGCTCTTATGTGATAAAAAGAGGGGCGAGTTTTTTGTTTTCATGGAAGGCACTAATTTTAAACTCTCTGTTGATTGCATACAAGCATTGAAGCATACTGTGAGAATTTTAATATATGGGGTTTTGGAGCTGTTCATCACTTGAGAAATTTCAAATAATAAAAAAAATATGATAATTTATTTAAAATTTGGATAGTAGAGGAGGTATATTGCTTCTGTTGTAGCTCGCTAATTGTAATTGTAAAAATTAACACAAGTCCAAAATTGGCCCCTCATCTATTGTTGTTTTGTCTTATAATCCCTGAAGCTGTGCTTTGGTTAATTGTGCCCCTCAAATTCTTGTTTTTGTTAAGTCGGGCCTTCTGTCGCTCTGTGAAAACATCGAGTTTTATCAAAAAACCACATGACTTCCTAAGATCTTCACTCAATTCCTCTCACGACCATTTAGTGTTCACTATGTAGGATAAAGCTATGATCTCTGTTTACATATAATTAAATGGTTTACGCTCTAAGTTCAGCAAATGACGGGTCTATTAAGTGTAGAAGCCTCACCAAAATATATATTTTAGTTCTCAATTTTTTGTGTGGAAAACCCACCTTGATTTTCTTATACCATTCCTTCCTGTAGCATGTCAACTCTTCGAAAGTTTGGAGCTTAACAGGAGAGCTATCTATTCTCCTTTTTTTCGTTTATCTGGTGGAAATGCCTGATTGAACAAAAATTCAAAAGATTCAGGTCCCATATTTGAAAAGAAAGTTCATCGTTAGTTTTTGAGCTTTCTCCCACATCATTTTATTGCATAGGAAATCTCTATTTTTTTAATGGTACACATCTACAATAGGTGGATTTCTCAGGGATGGTAGAGGATGAATTCTTGGAGAAATTGGGATTAGAGAAAGGCACGAGAAATATGGTGCACCATGAAGAAAGGGGGCGGGTCCTACGTGCCATGGATGGTTGTACCTACAAAGCTGCAGCAGGGGGCTCTCTTTCCAACACACTGGTTGCATTGGCCCGCCTTGGGAGCCGCTCTTTAGGTGGGCCTCCATTGAACATTGCCATGGCTGGCAGCGTTGGTAGTGATCCCTTAGGCAGTTTCTACAGGTAAAAGTAAAAAATTAGCATGTTCTTTATATTTACTGGTACCAGGTTAATTGTATGGCAGAGGCACCAAAATTTTATGCCCAAAATGGGTGTCTTTAGACTCAACAAGCATGCCTATTCAATTACACACCAATTTGGCCTCAGCTAACTCACTGTACTATTACCCATTAATCTTTCCTCAAGTGATTGAATTCTGTCAAAAGGGTGCCTTGTATCTATGCAGTTATGCTTCAACTTAATCATAATTACTCAGTTTACTAAAAAATTACATCACAAGCAAGCTTGAAGAAAAGCGACTGTAAATAGTTACTGGACCTGACCCAATGCCACCTACAGCCGAAATGTCATCCTTTTTTTTTTCCTGCGTGTGAATCCTTGGGTAGTAAAATGCACTCTTGATGTCTTGAGGATCAAGTCATAACAATCTCAGTCTATTTTCCTGGGGAATTTACTGCTCTACATGGTTTTCATATTAAAAAATTCGAAGCTTTTGACTTATTTATTCTTTCCACAGAGCTAAGCTACGCCGAGCCAATGTGCATTTCCTTTCAGAGCCAGTGAAAGACGGGACAACTGGTACAGTCATTGTTCTCACCACTCCTGATGCTCAGCGTACTATGCTGGCATATCAGGTAAATTAAATGTTTTGTATCACTTTTCCTGAAGAAATCTTGTGGTTTTACTTTTACCTTTTGACAAAAAAGGTGGGTCCATGCTGTACTGGTCAGATCATCATCAATTATACTTATCTGATACCTGGCCCAAGTTCTTTGGTTCTGTTCCCCTTTTATTAACTTCTTTTTGAGATATATTAATAGAGTCTTAAGAATCAGATCCAGTACCATATTGTAGACATATCTATGCACATGTTGTAAGGGATTCTTATTCTTGGTTGATCTATGCAGGGCACATCATCTACTGTCAGTTACGATCCATACTTGGCTAGTTTAGTGTCAAAAACAAACATACTAATTATAGAGGGTTACCTTTTTGAATTCCCTCATACAATTGAAACCATTAAGAGAGCTTGTCAAGATGCACGTGCAAGCGGGGCCCTTGTCGCAGTCACAGCATCTGATGTGTCATGCATCAAGAGATGCTATGATGACTTCTGGTAAGCCAACAGCACAACACACTGATATATTTCTTTATTATGGTACTGGCTGCTTGTCTTCTACAGTTAATTTCTGCTATACCAATAAAATTCAAACATATGATGTGTTATATCACAAATTGCTGGTGCAGTATTTTAAGAAACTTGAAACGGCACCTGGTTGAAACAAGAAAATTTATTCTTTTACAGGGATATTATTAACCACCACACAGACATCCTCTTTGCGAACAGAAACGAGGCTCGTGAATTTTGTATCCTACCCCAAAATGATGCACCGATGTCAATTGCAAGACAACTCAGCCACACGATTCCACTAGTCTCTGTTACTGATGGTGCAGATGGCTCCTACCTCAGTGTAAAAGGCGAAGCAGTTTATATCCCTCCTTCCCCTTGTAGGCCGGTGGATACATGCGGGGCTGGTGATGCATATGCTTCAGGTACTTTTTACCAAATAAATGTGTATAACTAAGTTACATGATAGTTGTTTGCTACCAGTTTCATTGAACAAAATTATATTTACAGACCCGTCAAAACACAAACTACTAAAATCTAAAGCCCTTCCATCTAACTCCCTATGAGTTTCTAGTCTCAGATCAGTTTTTACCACTAAATAAGGCCTCGGTGACCTTTTTTGTGTATATTATCCTACTGTTAGTACCTATCCCAGCACAGATACCCTAACATGAGGCACTGATTAGTGGAGAGATCCGGCTCAGTATTTCTAGCACATCAATCTTTGATATTATAAAGTGCTCAAAGGAACTAAACAGCCTTCCCCACTACTGGTATGGGCGCCCAGTGCACCTGGAGATAATACCAGAAAACTGACACCAAGCTAAAACTAATTCTTATTACACAGACATCACTTTACATGGCAAGCAACATAATATTCAACAGTCAACAAAAAACAAATGTCCTCTGGATAAAAAAAAAATAACATAGATCTTGAATTCGGATCATGTCCAAATCTTCAGGCATTTAACTTTCATTTGACCCTTCAATGCTTCATCACAATTACCTGCCCAGTAATTAATAAAGATAAAATTAGTAGAATAATAGCTATAGTAGATTTAGGTTTTAAACTGTTGTCGCTATGAAAAGATTTAGTGATTTCTCTCTTTCCAAACAATTTAACAAATTGCACTAAACAAAACCAACAAGCTTTCTTATCTAAAACGTTTGAATTTGCAATAAAGCCCCAAATGTCCTGCACTGAAGCTGACAGTTGACCATCCAATGTCTGATTGTATCCACATATTTACAATCAACAAAGAGATGGTCAATATTCTCATCTATGCCACAGAATTGGAACTTATTATTGCCAACCCAACTTTCTGACCGTAAACATCTTTATTCAATACCTCTTTTCTATGTAAAAGCTCCATAAAGGCTTTAATTTTATGTGCCACCTTAATACATAACAGAGACAACTATCCTAAATTCTAACACATCTATAATCTAATTAGGTGTATAAAAAAATTGAGTTGTAATTTTACCACCACTATCCTACCTCCATTTGATATTATCATGTTTCAAGGAGGTAGTTCGGGACCTAATTATCTGTTGCAATTTTATTTACAATATAATACTAGTTAAGTGTTTTTTAAATTGTATTTACTCCTTTTGTCAGCTAATTTATCATGTACTGATATAGAGGTGTCAGTACTAAGATCAAACAGATGAGGGGAAACTGAACTGAAGATTGTCTTCTAACCAATTGTCTTGCCAAAATTTCACACTTTTGCCCCTTTGATAATTACTTATTCTTCCTTTACCTTTTTGTATGTTTGATAGGTGTTTTGTATGGGGTTTTGAGAGGTGCGCCGGAATTGAAAGGGATGGGTGCTCTGGCATCCCGTGTGGCAGCTATTGTGGTGGGTCAGCAGGGGACCCGCTTGCGAGTCCATGATGCAGCGAGATTGGCTGAGTCCTTTGAGTGGGATTTGCCGAGGTCAAAGCTCGGCAGTGATCAGAAATCTAGCTTGTGATTCAGTTGAGTTCTTTTTAGGGTATGTTTCCAAATTGGAAAGGAAAGGAAAGGAAAGAAAAGGTAGTTTTTTATTTGTTACAGTCCTAATTGGAAGGGAACAAAAATGTTGAAAAAAATGAATAGAGGGATTCCTTCCATTTGCCTCCATTAATCTCCATTCACCTCCTACAGTTTAATCTCGGGAGCAAGATGAATTTCTTTCTCACCTCTGTTCCCCTCCTCTCCATTCATCCTTAGTATTTGTCAGAGACTAGGTAGCAATTGCTTTTCATTTATCATTTTCTTTTATTGCTTTTTAAATTAAATTTGAATTTGGAGTTACTTGTGTTTCATAGCCTGTTGTTTATTGTAAATGAAAACAATTAGCCTAGGATTATTTAAATATATGTCAAATCTCGATTCTTGTCTAGGTCCTGTGCAATTTGTGTTGATGATTATGTAACTATAGATCATTAATATATATCATCAACATTGGAACCTCAAAAAACATTTTTTATACAAGAAGGAACTATGTTGGACATTTTGTAAAAAAAGCATGTCTTGTGAGGAAGGTATAATTATATTTTGAAATTTTCTTTTTAGTATAAACCAGTAGGTACTATATTGAACAAGTTATTTTCCAAATGAAAACATAGATGTTCGTTGAATCGTTGAATGAAAAATGGACATGTCAAGTAATTGGATATAATCGATGAAGTTCCTATGAAAGATTATTAACATTATTGTTGGATTGCTTTGTAGAGCCCGTAAAATCATTTTCCTTATTATCAGAATTTTTTTTTGTGCCTGAGAAAAATAAGTACTGTTACTCTTCTGAAACTTTGCACAATTATTGCCTCCAATTGCTTGACTACTTTGAAGTTCCATAAATCAATGAAAATGTGAGTTAATTCAATGAGTAGGGTTAAAGTGTCTCATTAGTTTTGTGCCCCAATGATACTCACATTCCTATCTTCATTTTCAAAATCTAAATAGTTGTTTAGAACTGTTCAACATGATCTTTATATTAAAATGTGTTTGGAGGCCGAATTTTATAATATTTTGGAACTTTTTACTATCTAAATTTTTTGGATGGTCCATAATCTTATGAAAAATAGTGATTTAGATCTATCTAGAAAAATTAAGAAAATATAAAATTTGGTCACCCAGTACATATTTTATATGGAGATCGTGTTGAGCAGTTTGGATCAACAATTTTGGACCGTGAAAATTGAGATAAGAATATGAAACATGATTGAAGCACAAAAACAATGGGGATTTCAACCCTACTCTAATTCAATTGCTCGTCTCCTTATTTATAAACTATAATTGGCTATCCGTTAAGTGAAATACATTATTAACTACTAAAATTTAATCATTTTATATACAAAGTTTCATAAAATATATAAACGACTAATTTAATAATTGATAATTATGTATAATTTTCACTCAATAGTTTAAAAATCAGGGATGAAGCCGGTATGATAGCGTGGGGTAAAATCTTCAGGATGTGTTATAATTTTAATTATTTGAACAACAACCATATATTAAATATTGGAAAATTTTGAAAAGAAAAATATATATTAGCACAAGCATGCTTCTGAAATTTCCTTTTGGCCATGGAAAGCGTTCCGTTAATAAATGTTGTGAACAAATAAATGGATACACAATTAGGTGAAATCTCATAGAGATGTGTGATGATTGGTTCAAAGGAGAATGAAGCGTGCACTTTTCTTCAATGGTTGCTTTCAGTCACTAATTAGTAATTAGTACTGCTAAAGCAACTAACTGTCCTCTTCAACCGCGGGAAAACAGCTACAGAATCCTAAACAAATCCAGACCGTTGTTTTAAGTCACTGATCTAAGACAAACGGTCCAGATTTGCGGCCACAGTCTGCTATTTCTTCACGCAAGTAGAGAATCCAAGCGCTAAAAAAGGCTAAAATAACGGGTCTACCATACCTACTGTGTTCATATATTTCTGGAGCTAGTGATGGCATCGTCGATCAAGACTCAACACCAATAATATTTCGAAAAAGGCCAAAAAGAGAAGTCTAGAAGATTCCTTTCTCAAATAGATATCTTTTCTCTTTTTTTAGAAAAGAATGATAGGCCACCGCCAAAAGAATCTTTCATTTTATTTGTATAGTTTATTTTCTTCAAATATTCTTTCTACTGTTGCCCCAAAAAATATAAATTCGGATTGTCTAAAGTAACTCAAACTTTGACTTTGGATACGGACCCTCCGATTCGAATTCGCACGAATATTGAAACAAAAACAAAATCGCACGAATATTACTGATGCACCGTGAATTCTAACTTGAGCCGAATAGATCCGAATTCTGATCAGATTGTCTGGATCAAACTTAAATATTGAATATCGGTTCGGTTCAATTAAAACCAAAATGAAATAGGCAAATAAAATTTTTATTCAATTTTCAAAACTTATCAACCAAATTAAAGTCGAACTAAACAAACCGAGCTAAATTTCGGTTTGTCCGGTTCAACAAAATAAGAAGATTAATCATAAAAATAAATATTTTTTGAATTTTTTAATTTTGTAAGATGAATTTAAAAATTTTGTTTGGTTTGGTCTAATCGGTCTTAAACCGAACCAAGCAATATACTATCGTAATTTTTTATTTTTTTAAATGTTTGGTTCGGACAGGATTAAAAATTTCGACCGGTTCGGTCTAACCGGTTTTTAAACAATTTAAACCGAACCCAACAATTAAATTGATTTTAAAAAATGAACCGAACCAATCCATTAAACTGAAAAAACCGAAAAGTTTAATCTGAACCTTCTCGGTTCGGTTTGAAACCGATTAAACCGGAACCGATGAACACCCTAAAATTCAGACCTAGAATCTAGAGAGATTTTCTGACGTATCCAAGTAGGGCTGCTCATGAGCCGAGTTGAGTCCGAGTTGCTAATCCAGTTCCGAGTCAAAAACTCCAATTTGGAATCAACTCGCTAGCAACTCGAGTCAAAGCGAGTCGACTCGTGACTCATAATATAGTACATAGTGAGATAATCTAATTTAATTCTAATAAAAAAATATTACATAGTTTACCAAAATAATACACAATTAAAGACAATACATAATGAGACAATGACCAATACATATTAAAAATTACGAAAATACCAAAATAGTACATAATTAAAAGTTACCAAACAGATAAAGTTTAACAAAATAATACAGAGTCTAATAAATTAACAAAACAAAAGAAATAGTGCATAATTTATCAAATTACCAAATATTGTGAGAAACATGTATAAGGTTTGGGGATGCAAAAATTATGAATATATGGATTAGGGTTTGGTGTGAGTTCAACCGAGTTGGAGGTAACTTGGATTCGACTCATAAATCAACCGAGTCAGTTTCAACTCGAGTTATTAGCGAGTTGAATCCGAATTGATTCCGAACTGAGTTTTGAGTCATGAGCTTTTTGTGCACCCCTATATCCAAGTACGTTTAAATTTTTTTTTTTTTTTTTTAGTGTACAAGTCCGTAAACATTATATTACTCATTTAGTTCTCTAATTCATATCTTTGAGAGACATATCGAACTTTGAGTTGTGTATGAGACAATATTCGAAGAGAAAATTTGATATGCTTTAAGATGCGAATTTACAGTCAAGTCAGAAGTACTTAGTTATTTTTATAATTTTAATAATTTTATTATGTGTACTAATATTCAACTAAACTTTTTTATTAAGTTTCTATACAGCCGACTCCTCTCGTAAAATGTTAAATGTGTGTAACTTAGTTGTTAAAATTTCACTTTATAATTGTAAAGACTTAAATTTAAATTTCAGCTACTACACATTATGTATTTTATGTTTCAATCATGATTAAAATGTCATGAGTACCGTAAAATTGACTTCCATTCTCAACATGAAAATTATATATGATTGATTTCTATTGACATTTAACCTCCATAATTTGAGTCTGGCTCTGCCCCTAGTTTCAAACTCCCCAATCTAATTTTTTTTAGTTATGTCATTATTTGTTTTAAAACTAACAAATTCCTTTTAAGTTACAACTTACAACAAATCCAACTTATTAGAAATATTGACTATTACTGTATTACAATATTATAGAGGCAGAATATAGAAAAGTATCCTCTCAGGTACCGTAAAAGATTCGCCTCATTTTACAGTTTGAGATTAATTCACAACTGCTTTTGAGATTCGGGCTAGTGCATGGGCAGTATTAGTTGGCTTTGAAATTCGTGCCAAGTTAAAAAGAACGGTCCAGATCCACTAATTCTAAGAGATTCCCTATTACAGTACCGGGGAGGATCTGAATTCGACAAAATATAGCAATTTAGCAAATCTTGAGATCACATCTCACATGCTCTTTTTATAGGTATTGAAAAATCTTTTGTTTACATCAAATCTTAAATAAAAAATGTACTTGCAAATCTTTGAGATTTAATTTTTATTGGAGTGAAAAAAAATAGTAAGGAATGAAAAGCCTTTACGCAATCTTTAGAAAGTTACATTAGACTATCGATCCAACTTGTTCGGTAACAAGAGATTAAGCTTCCTTAAGGCTTAATTTACTTCCTTTAGCTTCCTTAGTCACTTAATTCTATCGAACACCAGTTCCTTAGTACGGATTAAGAACACCTCATTTAGCTTCATTTTGTTCGGATCTTAATTCTCTGTCCGAACTTTAAGACACATCTACCTTTTTTTTAGCTTTCTTAGTTTTCACCTACGGATTAAGACAACCGAACATCAGCTCCTTAAACTCTTAATTTTTCATTCTTAATCTCTTGTTACCGAACAACCCAGGAGATTTATTGAGGCCACCATCTCTCTTTCAAATGACATTAGAACTGTGATGCAGACTTGCTTCAATTGAAATGCACACTTGTTAGTGGTAACATGTTTACTTAGGACTGAGGCAGATTTTTGAATTATGGAGATTGAGAGGTTGTTTTCACACAAAAAAATATGGGTTCAATTTGCAATATTCATAACATTTTTCTGTAATTTTTTTAGAATATATAACAAAATTTTAAAATTTTAAAAATAAATGAAGATCAATTGATTCCCTTCATTACATGTGGCTCTGCCACTAATGTCTACTAGGTACTCACTACAAGGAATTAAATCTACTGAAATCCTTGCGGATTTCAGGGACCCTAAAATTCAAAATCCAACCATCTAAGTTTTTTCATACACGAATCTCAAAGCTGACAGTTTTTTAGGCACGAATCTCAAAACATATAGACTGTTGAATTGAGAATTTCAGGGTCCTGAAATCTCTGAGAATTTCAGCAGATTTGTTTCCTCGCTACAACTATATATACAAACACTTGTTTGAGATAAGAATGCAAATTTTTTGGTGGGAAAATGCATCCTTAACCTAATATCTATCGGTTGAAGTCATTAATTTTAGAATTTCTATTATTAAGAAAAGGCAAACCACACTTGTAATCAAATATGATTTAGAGAATCATATCTAATTTAGTGGTTAAAATGATTTTTTCTGTGTAAGAGATTGTAAATTCAAAATTCGATATCTATTATGAGAACGAGGCAAAACACTTTAACTCTTTATTTCATGCTAAAAGAAACAAAAATCTATGATTCAACTTAACATGTTGCTCCGCAAACCACATTGTAATATATAAAATATGAAAAAAATCGTAAAATGGAAGAAAACGAAAAGAATGAAAAATAATAACTAGTTTTTGATCTAGTAGTATAGTTTTTAATTTAGTAGTAAAGATACATGATTTTTATATAGGAGATTATGAATTTGAAATTCGGACAGAGAAAATTCTTTGTTATAATAATATAAATATTAAACAGTTTTGTGATTTGAGCTCAAAATTATTATTGCATATCAAAGACAAGGAAATATCACTAGCTCCGAAAGATTAGGAACTGTTGCATTTCAATTTTTTTTTTTTTTAATATTTAAGTGTCCACTATCTGTCCGATACACTTTTCCATAGGGTGCAAACGGGTCGGATATTATCCGACCTTATCCGCATCCGTATCCAAAAATTAAATACGGATATCCGATATCCGAATATCTGTGCGGATACAGATACGGATATGGTTTTGAATTTTAATTAATGTATTCAAATAGTAGATAAATATCATATAATTTACTATATATTATGAAAATATTTATGTGTATATATATATATATATACGGATATCCGATATCAGATCCGTATCCGTATGTATCCGTCTAATATCCAATTCGTATCCGTATCCGATCCGTTTGCAGATATGATTTTACCACTATCCGATCCATATCCGATCCGTTTGCACCCCTACTTTTCCACCCCTTTATTTATCACTAAAAAAATCTTACGTAATCTACACAACTCTATACAAAAAAAATAATATTTTTATTTAATAAATAACCATTAATGATTACAAAATTTTAATTGTCAGACAAATAAATATTATTAGAGCGAGGCTACGGTACTATGTACATCAGTCTTTTATTATGGATTGATATTTTTATTTTTATTTTCAGTCGATCCGAATCATTCATTATTATTTTCACTTGAATGCCTGATTTTGCATTTTTTAAACCTTCTTATTATTTATTTAAATACGTAGAAAATTGCTTAAATCTAAAAATTATGAATCAGTCCAAAAGTAGTGATTTTTTTCTTATAAAAAATAGAAAATGTAAAATTTGACTTCAAAGTATATTTTTCCTACTGAGATCGAGCAGTTCGAATTAATTATCAGAACTTTAAAAATAAAAATAAAATCTTATAATACATAGCACCGTAATCCCACTCATATTATTAATAAATAAAGAAGTAGGAATGTAAAAGTGATTGAAAAAATGATGAACTATGAAAAGTTGTCATTTTTTTCAATTCTTTGCATTCTGTTTCCAAGCCACTAGCTAAGAAGGAACTTGATTCTCCGTGTCATTTTCTCCTAACCACTTTGTGTGTTCGACTCGCTGACAAGTCGGTCCACTGAAGCCGTACTTACAAACACGGTAACAATATACGCAAGAAATTCGCAAATAATTTGCTTTTTTGACGTTTCCGAACCGAACTCCGAATAAAATGCAAAGAAACGTATAATATGTTTTATTCGTGAATAAAACGCGAATCACGAATTATTTGCGAGAAAAACGCGAAATCTTTTTTTTTTTTTTAAAGTTTTTTTTTTGAGTTTTTTTTACTTCCTTGTTGTACCGAATTATTTCCAAATTATTCTCAAATTATACCCGAATTATACCAGAATCACAAATTTTTGACCCTGTCGAACTGAACCCAAACTATTTGTTTGTCACTATGCTTACAAATTGGGAACTGATATCTTTTTTCTTTTTACCACAAATCCACACGCAAAATGCAAATATCCCATTTTGACATCCTCTCAAATTAAAATTTCAAACTTAATCTTTAAATCTATAATTTGTCCAAAACATGAAATAGTTGCTGACCTGAGTTAGCGGCTATTTTGGATTAGCATGTGTTTCATGTAAATGTGGTGTTTTTCTTTTCTTTAAAACTAAATATCCTTAAATAATGATTTTTAACATGGTTGTTTGACATATTATAGAATTTAATCATTTTAATTTTAGTTAAAAAATATAAGAAATAATGTTTATTTAGTTGTGGACGTTGCTTATTTATGGGCATTACTATAAAATATTTTAAATGTCTAATTATACAAACAAATTATATATAGCTACAAAATGATTGATGAATTGGCCGAAGTAGCGAAGCTTCGCACCTACATAAACAAATATAAATATTATGATCATAATGATAAACAACGTAATTTAATAACTTTGCTCGGTTCAACTAAATAAACACTATTAATTATTTATTAAGTATTTTACAAAAACTAGTCAAATTCAGACCATTGAATTTTGTACCCATCTTAATAAATAGTAAAAAAATTCAAAAAAATGTAAAATTTGATCCGCAAGCACATTTTATTGTGGAGATCATGTTGAACGGTTTGGATTGACGATTTGGACTTTGAAAATGAAAAAAAAATGGTTGTAGTAACTTTGTGGTAACTCAAAAGTGTTGTAATTGGATCCCTCCTCTCTCTCTCTCTATATATATATCTAATTAAGTGAATATCCGAATTTTTTAAAATACAGAATTGGATAATTATATGCATGTGCGTTCACTTTTAAACTAAAATTGTATCTATATTTACACGTAAATGAGGAGGGTTCAAATGTCTCCATCGTACATCTATTTTAAAAAAAATAATAATAACTCAAAATTTAAAACTTAAAAGTCAAAATAAAACCATTGGATACAATCTACATCATTTTATCTATGCACATGGAAAATTATGATATGTCAACTTTGTTTTGGTTGTCATCAAGAGCTTGTAAGAACATATTAATGTGGATAATTTCTAGACGTTGATTTTTCAACTTATTAATTCACATAAAAACAAAATTACAATGTGATAATTTTTTATGAGCACATAGAGAAAATAACATTAATTACATCTAATGGTTTTATTTTGATATTTATGATTTTAATTTTGAGTTATTAATGTTTTAAAAATAGAGACATTTGAACTCTTAAGCTAAAAAAGACATTATTTTTGTATGCCAATGTTTCGGTTGTTTACATTTTGTATTTTTAGAGGGCGGTAAACGTAAAAGTTGTAAAACAGAAACCGAAGTTGTATAAAAAATGGGTCGGAAAGAAAAAGACAAGCATCTCCATTTGTCTTCAACATATCTAAAAGCGCGAGGTATCTCATCCACTTGAGAGTAGGTCCGATGGGTATCGGACCTACTCTGGTTCGACAGGTTTAATCACCGTCAATTTGCTTTCAGATTCATGCGAATGCTTTAAAATTCGTGCGCGTCTGTTTCAATTTTTGTGTGCGCAAATCTTAAATTAGATCGGACGGTCATCATGCACGTTGAACCTAAAAGTAGGTCCGATGGGCATCGGACCTACTCCGTTCTCATCATCATCATTTATACTAGTCCCATTTTTTCTCGCACCCCACCTCAATTCTCTCTTTCTTTAACTTGATAATACGCATATTAAACCAACCAGACTCTCTCTCTCTCTCTCTCTCTCCCCCCTCTGCCGCTTGTCTGCGATCGGTGGCGATCGCCTGAAAATTCTTCAATTCTCCGCACCGATCGTGGTATTGGGCTCTCCGCTGTGGGAAAATGGTGTCAGCTAATAGGGAAATGGCGGTCTATTGCTTCGATACGCTCGTGGCACACTACAGTGGGGAGCAACCAGCGCCTCCTGCTTTTGAAGAAGGCCAACAGTAGGAAGTTCCCCCCTTTTTTTCTGTAATTTTTGGCTTTGTTGGTCCGATTTGATGTGGTTTGGGGTGGATTTGAAGGTTTTTTAGTTGCGGATATTGAAATCTACCGTCTTAATTGGATTTTTTGATCGAATTATTTAGTTTTTCCATGTCTGTTGTAGCTAATAGGTGGAAGCTGGAAAGGATGATATTTGCCTGATTTTAGTTTGTTTCTTACATTTAGGCCAATGCTAACTTGTAGTTGTACAGTCTATAAAGGTTCCACACCAATAGAGGGTTTTACTAGAACTAGTATGCTTTATAAGCTCCGTTTGTTAATGCCTGTGGGTTTTTAGTGGCTAGTAGTTGTCAGCAATTGACCTATTTTGATTAAAGTAGTCCGGTCTGATTTTTGATAAAATGAATTGTTGGTTGTTTGAGATTATAAAATGATGCTCAGTTTAGCTGATGATATAATCAGGGACATATTTCTCATTACCAGTTCTTATTGTAGTGATCTTTTGTTCAATACTAGGGTTCATCGAGTTAGATTCCTATGTGGGGTTGTTTTATTAATTAATCAAATAGTCTTTTTTTTTTTTGATAAAAGGCATAAAATGCCCATTTCATTGCCATGAAATTGGATAGTTAACTTACAATCAAATAGTCTTGAAATATAGTAAATAGCACACAGTTGGGCAAATCTCATGTGTGGTTAGTGTATAACATTTCATCAATATTTAATCGTGTTATCATGCAAGTCCTAATGGTACATAATCATTGTAGCACAGTATTGCCATAGTTAATTAAATTAGTCCTATTAATGGTATAAAATGGACCTACTAGCCAAAGCATGTGGGAGGTCAGCCATAATAATGTAATTCTCTTGCATGTTTCGCACTTTATTCCAAAGTTTGTACATCTCTGTTATGTCAGCTTAACTTCTATGCTCATCTAGCTGTGCTATCATATCCCCTTAGGCAGGTACATGCAGTTTGTTTTGTATACCAGTATCACTTAAAATTTCTTCTCTCCAAAATTGCTGATGGATTTTACCATTTACAGCCCACTGTTTGTGACATGGAAGAAAACAACAAATGGCTCTGAGCCGCGTCTAAGGGGTTGCATTGGTACTCTAGAAGCACGCCATATAATTAGTGGCTTCAGTGAGTACGCATTAACTAGGTATGCACATCTCTTTGCATGCATGTATGTATTATTAGTACTATGTTGCTTCAGATTTTCTTGATACTAAGAGCTGTCTATTGAACAATTTTACAACTTACCTATTTTTAAGTTATTGTGCTTGATTGGGGTTTCTTTTGACCTAATACAATACAGTCTTTAAGAAATATATTCCGATGGCATAATTCTTCGGGTTTTTAACTTTTCCGTTAGTCAGGAAGTTTTCAAGTAATTAGTTATTTTCTAAAGACGGAAACGATTAACAATTTGAATAAGTAATAGGCATGATTGATAGAGCAATTAGATTATGACATTAGGCTTATTTACTTTATTATTTTTTACTATGCAGTGCACTGAGAGACCGCCGGTTTCCACCGATACAGGCCAAGGAGATACCATACCTGGAGTGTACTGTGTCTGTACTAACCAACTATGAAGTAGCTCTTCATCACCTTGACTGGGAGGTCTCTCTCTCTCTCTCTATCTCACACATTATTTATCAGCTCAAAGCTATGAATTGGTATTTTATCAACAAATACCACTATGGTTAGGTCAGATTGATACTGGCTGATACCGAATCCCTTACCAATTTTGGTATTTTTTTTTTAAAAAGAATTTTGGCATTTTTTCAGAACTCCTTTTTGCTCATTTACTTCTTCTCCTTTAGGTCCTTGGTTTTCTTTTTAATACTTCAATTGATGGATTGATGAAATATGTATATATGTTCTCATCCTTGTTTTTTGTCCCTTAGTTCTTCTTTTTAATCCATGGTTGTTGACCTGGAACGTGTTCTGAATAGTAGCTATAATTCTCGGAATTGAATTGTTCAACTGTCTACTCTTTTCCTAAACAAAGGTTGGGAAGCATGGTTTAATCATAGAATTCACTGACCCTGATTACAACATGAGGCGCAGTGCAACCTACTTGCCTGATGTCCCTGCTCATGAAGGTAACAATAAACTGAAGATTGGTATTTTACAGTTTTGGTCTCATTTGAATGGCATTTTAGAATGCTCATCAGAATGAATGTGAAATTGGTGCTGTTACATTTTTCTTCTAAGACTTCAACATGATTGCTCGGATTGCAATAAAATTATGACTATTATTTTTGAGAAGATGAATATAGATATGGCAAAAAATAGTAAGGACCAAAATCAAGTTCAATTTTTTACCATCCACAATATTTTTTGTTATTGGTGCTAATTTTGCATTTACTCATTTAAAGGATGGACTAAGATTGAGACAATTGACTCTCTGATGAGAAAGGCCGGTTATAACGGTGTAATAAATGAATCACTCAGGAAGAAGCTGAGAGTGACTCGCTATCAGAGCACCCTCTTCACCTTGCAATATGCTGACTACGCCTCATATGTCAAATCAATAAGAGGCGCTGCCCCTGCTATTAACGGGGCTCCTATCATTAATGGCTTTAAAACAAAGGCCAACAATTGATTAAGTTTAATTCTTTCTTAATCTAAGTAAAGGGAAACAAACTGTGTAGTGTCTTCTAAGAAGCGAGGTGTTTATTTGGGTGAGAATTTGTTTTCAATTCACACCTTCCTTGCTGCCCATTTATGTATCCTTTAGTCTGTTTAACATTTTATTTATCATGGGATTGTATCATTGACAAAAGATTTACTGCAACTCTTCTCTGATACTATCCCCCATTATGTTGTTTATCTTCAGCTGGTAATTAACATTATTGTCCATTTTATATTTTATCTACGATTATACGCAACTATGCACATGAGTATGGTAAAGGGTACAGGAACAGGAACAGATAACTTGTCTTTGACATGCCAGAGAAAAGTACAATAAATTTTGCATTTCATACATGTTGAAGATACACAACTGAACAATGCTCTTCACGTGGAAAGTCGCATGTAAGTCTGTGAGTCGGGCCTCTTTGACTCATGGCAGTGTGCACCAATTCCATTCTTCCACTTGGAGCAGGGAGCTGGTACTTGGCACACTATACAATAGCACTGCACCAAATAAAATAGCAAGTGCCATTTAGAAGAGTATTATACTTACTATCTGGCTACTGTTTTCTGTTTAGCTAGCGAGCTCAACATACCTGTTTGCAATGTTTCTCGTGAAGAGTGCTATTGAAAGAAAGGTTTCCACAGAGATGTCTTGGGTGGGGGAAGTCTCTTAGTGCCACCTGATTTTGATAATTCAAATTAGCACACAAGTTACAACAACTCAAATAGTACTAGTGATAAGTACTTAGAACAAAATTTAAGGATCAATCTTGACTAGAGGGAAATCTTGTTGGCCTATTATAAGAACTAATGAAACAGTAATGCTGGAATGAATTATTGTATTTCATTAACCTCAATCAATTACAATCTATGGTCTATATATAGACCTCAGGTCTTATTACAAACAGCTCCAATCGCTGTGTCTAGCTTTGTAACAGAATAACATAATATAATAAAGCAAAGCATAATCCTAATACACTGTCTAGATGGATCCGAATCTGCTGAAATCCGAGGTCGGTACTGTTCATCCTGAAATCCCTGCAATCCGAATTCAGCCGTTGAACTGTTCCGAGATGCGTGTAAGGAAAAACCAGCTGTTTCGAGATGCGTTCTCGAAAAAAATTCAATGGCTGGATTTCGGATTGCAGGGATTTCAGGGTGAACAGTACCCGATCTCGGAATTTCAGCTGATTTATTTCCCTGTCTAGATACATTAATTGTACTGTCTAATACCTATGTTACTTTAATTGAGTGTATTAGGTTTTGTGTTTTCACTCTCTTACAATCAAAAAATATTTTACATACATAGACCCATAGAAATTTTCTGCACGCTCTATTCTCACTGAATAACATTTAATTATCTCATTAAACTTCTCTATTTCCTGAAAAACTAAATGCATTAATACCAAAATTGTTGACAAAAAACATTAACTTCAACAAATCTTACTGGTCCCTTGGCAGCAACGATGACAACCTCATTGTGGTCCCCATTGTCAGAAACCTCAAGCAACAATTTTTTGGTGAAGTCCAAGGGGTCAATCTCATAGCAATCATCTTCTTCACTTTTCTCATCTTCCTCTTCTTGTGTCACTTCCTCTTTCTTTATATTTCCTGATTTTGAATCAGTTGCAGGAAATTTTCCGACCTTGAAATTCTTCTTTGTTTCCATGCTTGTTGCAAGAGTAGCTAGATTAATGTACGAAAGATCTATATATACATGTTAGTTTCCATTTGCATTGAAATAAATTTGGATGCATGCATGGGCGGACCTTAATTTCATCTCCCTCGTTCTTTACAATCTCATTTTCCGAACCGCCACCTCTTTATTATCTCATTTCTTCTTTTCTTTGGAATTGGAACTAAAATATTTACCTATTTTTCTTATTTTTTGCCTTTTCTATTTTGATGGATGAGAAAGTGGCTGATAACAGGCCCGGCCTATATTGCCAGGCCCATACATGAGCCTATATATGGTCTTGTGCCATCATGATCAAATTATAAAGATTTAATAGATGGCACTGAGCGGGATGATTGTCAGCATGATTTGTTGGATTCAAATCAGCTGAAATCCAAAATACATGAACAGTGTTTCTGAAATTTCTGAAATTCCGAATACAGCCGTTCAACTTTTTCTGTGCATGCATCTCGAAACAGCTAGTTTTTCTGTGCACGTATCTCGAAACAGTTCAACGGTTGGATTCTGAATTTCAGGAATTCTAGAAACACTGTTCATGTATTGGGATTTCAGCAAATTTGAATCCTGATTTGTTGAATGAAAGAGAAGAAAAAAAGTCAAGTGTGTCTTATCTTTTACCAGAATATTACATTGTCATTTTAAAACACATGAAATTCTTGTATAGATTTTTCAGATGATGTCCATCGTAAATGTAATAATTAAAATAATGAAAAACTTATCTTAGTTGTAGTTTGAATTACGAAGTCATAATCAATGAATCCAATCCAATTCCAAGCAAAATACCCCAATGATAAATTGAAAATTTGTTCTGTAAGAAACTCAATTTGTGATAAAAAAAAACATGGAAAACAGTTTTATGTCTTTGAAACGGATTGGCAAATAAAATAAAATAATGTCAAAAAAGAATTTACAATCATGACATTACACAAAATCAAGAATCTCACAAAGGGATAAAAAATCAACAGAAAGAGACCTCATTTCCCTGATTCTTTGTACTCATGAAGCCAAAGTATCATCAGGAACCTGCACGGAGATTTTTTGCGAGAACTCAGTCGGAACAATCTCAAAGCAACTATCATCATCATCATCATCATCATCATCATCGTCGTCGTCGTCATCGTCATCATAATCAGAGTCATCATACTCATCCTCATCGCCATTATCATAACCTTCAGCTTCAATGATTTCACACTGATTAATTACATAATGTGCTTCATGGTTGCTGTGATTGATTACATAACAATGATCTTCATCATCATTGTCGTCATCATCATCGTCGACAAAATCAATCTCATAGCAATCATCATGCTCTTCGGCTACACCGATCTCTGTCATACCCTTGCTTTGATCCACTTCTTTCTTTGGGAGGTTTTGAAATGGAGGATAGGCAGTGGACTCCATGGCTATCTTTTTTTCTTCTTGGAAAAAATTGACAACATAGAGGGATGTGGGGTGGCTACTTGTTTATGTTGTTGAATTTTTTTTTAATAATTTATAATATTTTTTAAAGTTTTTGTGGTGAGCAGATATGTATAGTTTCCATATAATATCTAGCCTATTATTGAGAGAATTGTTAGGCCTTTTTTGTATTCTATGCTGGATAGAAATCGTCTCCATTCTTGTTGGCCAATGGAGACAAAAGTTTCTATTTGGCCTTTGCTTGCCATGATCCAACCTAGGATTGATAATGAAAAGTAGCAGTTAGAAATATACTGGAGAGATTGAAGACCTTACAAACCTTACATGCAGAGAGACGGAGGTCCTGTTTTCTGTGAATTGTCATTTTCTATTAATCGAAGATTTTCCGAATTGAAATGAAAATTATATATACGGAGCTGAT
>JAJGRW010004678.1:0-17639 GCA_025461045.1 Carex parvula | reverse complement strand
TATAATATAGTATCACACACAGTCACAGAAAAAAAAAACAATATAAAAATAAATATTCACTGGAATAAACGGGAATAAACAGACGATTAAACAGGAATAAACAGAATAATCAACCAATTAATCGGAAAAATCCGTTAATAGACCTCCGATCAGTGGCGAAGGCATGTTGACACAGAGGTAGGCACTTGCCTACCCCTGGAATTTTTTTTTATGGATTGGACTTTTTAATTGGTTTGCCCACCCAAGGTTTTTGGGCTTGCCTGCCCCAGAACCCAAAGCCCATAATCCAGCTCTGAATAAAAAAAAAATACGTGAGTCTCTGCTAGTAGATAGCTTTGCCACCAGAGTGCAGCACGATTAAAAAAAGGGGACCGTCGCTAGAGCCGCGCCTCCACAAAAAAGATCTCTGTGCCAGCCTGCCAGGCTCTCTGCTAGTGTCGCCTTCGCTACCCGCTGCCGCTGAGCAACAAAGGGGACCCTTTCATTTCTTTCCTTTTTTATCGCCTGTACCAGTACTACTGTTGTTCGGTAAATTGAATAGGTTTGAACTTTGTGAACTTTGAATCTTTGATTGAATTGCTTGAATTGCTTGAATAGCTTGAATTGTACTTTGATTGAATAGGTTGAACTTTGAAATTTGAATAGGTTGAACTTTGAATCTTTGATTGAATAGCTCATTTAAATTGTTTGAATAGTTGAATTGTACTTTGATTGAATAGGTTGAACTTTGAAATTTGAATAGGTTGAATAGGTTATAGGTTGAACTTTGAATCTATGATTGCTCATTTAAATTGTTTGAATAGTTGAATTGTATTTTGATTGAATAGGTTGAACTTTGAATCTTTGATTGAATAGCTCATTTAAATTGTTTGAATTGCTTGAATAGCTTGAATTGTTTGAGTTACATAGAATTGCTTGAATTGCTTGAATAGCTTAAATTGTTTGAATTGTTTAAATTGCTTCAATAGTTTGAATTGTTTAAATGAGGACTAAGCTCATTTTCTTGGTCTCATGTGGACCAATTAGTAAGATAACTGTAATTTTTTTTTAAATTGTTAATAGAGTATGTAAAGGAATATTTGTTATAAGAATATTTCTTTAAAAGCTCATTTTTTGATATGTAAAAGAATATTTGTTATTAATTTTTGGCTTAGTTGAAACATTTGATGTTCATTTATATTATTTTGACTTCTTGTTTATTTTAATTGATGATAATGGCATAATGACATATGAAAAATTATGTATAATGGCATATGAGAAATTTTGACGGCATAGTGCCAATGGTACCATTTCTATTTTTACAATCTTCGAAATGCTTGTTATTTTTTTTTAATTGTGTCTTGAATCTGAACCCGTTAGTTTATTCGAACTCGAATCGGGTTTTTGCCTACCCTTAGCTCAAATCCTAGCTTCACCACTCTCCGATTAGTGTATTCGTAACAGTTTGACTGCCGTTAACGATTAAACGAGCGTTTAATCGGCTGTTAAGGTCGTTTTTTACAACACTGACTGTTACAATACCTTGAATGAACACGCAATTTATATAATAAAATAAAATTTCTAGTATGAGTTGTCCTTTGCCACCATATTGTAATTCAAAAGGATATTAAATTTGTAACCGATGACATCATTACGGAAAAGAGTATTTATTAATTTCAATATTTAAAAAACAAATTTTAGGAGGGTATAAATGCAAATGAGCTGAATATAAATAAATTATAATATGGCAGGACTGGCGGAGGGAAACCCGTATCCTCTGCGGACCCGTATCCTCTGCGGAGTTCTATAAAACTCTGCAGCTGCGGAGCAAAACGAACGGACCAGATTAACTTTCAGCCGCTTTGTGATCGGGCTAACGGAGGAGGCAGTATTATTGGGCTTTTAGATTCATGCCAAGTTAAAACTAACGGACCACTAACGGATCAGATTAAAAGAACCGCAGGTGCGGAGTTTTTAAGCTCCGCAGAGGATAGCGTTCCTATCCTCTGCATTAACTCAAAAGGGAATCTTTTTGAGTTAATGCATCACGGCCATCTATTAAACGGAGCCAATCCGGCTGTCTGATTTTAACAGAGGGCTCTTTAATATTAGTACAGATCTAATTTGCACGGAACTTAAAGTGGATCGGAAGGTCCAGATGCATTAACTCAAAAGATTGCCTTTTGAGTTAATGCAGCTTTTGAGTTAATGCAGAGGATACGAATTCGGCGGAGGTACCGTAGTTTTCTTTAGTTTTGACCCTAACCTCCCAAGAAAAATGGAAGCGACGCCTTACTAACAAACATAGATATTCTGTATCTCTATCTTTGTAGCTCTATTGGTAGGCACTAGTTAATTGTTAATTTAAATTATACTAATAGAAGTGGCCACAGATGAATAGGCACAATGTATCTTCCCTGGCTTGGGGAGAAAGAAATAAGCTGGCACCCGTCACATGAATGCCACGCGTTTTCTCTTTATTAAATCTCCTTTCCTCAAAATATTCACGTTTTCCTTATTTTTTTTGGGTTCTATTACATTTCGACAGCATATACGTAAGCCTCCTCTGCAATTTCACATTCTGTCTCCCTACAATTTTCTCATAAATAAAATGTAAAAGCATTTTGTTTGATAGTGCAGGGAATTTTAAAAGTTTTCATCTAGTAAAAACTTAAGTTTATTTTTTTTTTTAAACAAATGCATTTATATATATTATATATTTTACGTATTAAAAATAATTGTACCGTTGTAGAATATTTTGAAAGTGGGTCCTACCATGTTGAGAAAGAAAATGAACTAGACATTGATCACTGGAAACACGCTGGCGGGGTTAGTCAATTTGGGACCGACATCCGACTCAAAGTGAGTTTGTTGACCGTCCGATTTGTATTAAGATTCGCACTCATAATTTTTGCGTTTGTTTTAATTCGTGCGCAGTCTTAAAACAGATCGGAGGGTCCCGAAATCCATCGGACCCAACCTGCTCTCTAGTTAGTTAGCTCTTCTCATGTCAATGTCTGTTTCATTGATAAATAATATTGAAAAATAATTAATTCTAAAAATGTTTATTGATAAATAATTAATTCTATAATTAGTAAAAAAAAATAAGAAATATATTCGTAGTCAAATTTATTGATAAATTATATCATATTGTTTTAAAAATTGATATTTTGTCTTATTATGAATTGAGCTGGACAAAAATATAAAAATTAGTTGCTTAGGTACAATTCCATAAGGCGAAATAGGTCCTTTCAGAATATTCTGCATTGATACAGTTGAATTTTTGCAAGGCAATTCCCTGCCATTATAGTATTATTTTTTCTATTACTGTGTTTGAAGAAAATAATATAACAAAATAGATATGGTAACGTGTGATTACTTGCCATTACGATTCCATAATTCATAGTTATTGCTCTTCCAATGATTAGGGTGGAAATCACTCCTTCTGTAAAAAATTCATTTTGAAAATAAAACCTACCATTGACTTTCAATCTATATTAAATCAAACAGTATTATAATTATGAATTTTTTAAGATGATGAAAGCAATAGTCATTCAAAATCAAATATTGACATTTGACGGCGCCAAGCCGCCAACCAATGCAACCAGGCAACTTTGATTTCTCCAGCGAATTAAAATGAAAATAAAGAAACTGAAAGGTAATAGAATAAAGGAAGCTGATATGAGTACCCGCACTGTACCTGCACCTAAACTGTCATAACTCTTTGTGGGGACCGCAACTGTTCCAAAACTGTAATTTTGTTTTACAAGTATTAATAGTAATATTATCAAGTATTTATATCTATACAAGACAAGTATTTATATCTATACAATGAATACATATATGATATATGAATTTTTCTTAAATATAACCGTACCCGCACCTTTTTTTGAAAAATTCTCGCGTCGTACCCGCATTAGGGGACCACACAACCATTTCAAAACTGTAATTTTGTTTTACAAGTATTAATAGTAGCATTGTGAAGTATTTATATCTATGCAAGACAAGTATTTATATCTATACAATGAACTACATATATGATATATGAATTTTTCTTAAATAACCGTACTCGCACCTTTTCTTGAAAAATTCTCGCTTCGTACCCGCATTTAGGGACCACTCAAACGGCATGTGGGGACCACTAAAATTGTCAACAAAAAACGTTGACTTAGCTTCTGTGTGGGTAATAAACGACATGTGGGGACCACTAAAATTGTCAACAAAAAATGTTGACAAAAAAATATTGACTTAGTTTATGTACGGATAATATTTATATCTCTATTCTTGTGGTATTTATACTTACGAAACAAAATATTTATAACTATAAGGGTGTTGTATTTATACTTACGAACTAAAGTATTTATATCTATATTACGTTGGATGAATAAGAATCTTAAAAAAGTATTGGAGTTGAAATGTTGGAGACCTTTAACCAAGAGACATCATGTCATGGATCACATGAGCACACTCTTTTTTATATGTTAGATCTAATACAACTAGTTTGTATAAAATTTTGGTCCAAACTAGATCATAACCAAGAGTTTTGGCAACATGAGCCCAACTTTACGAAACTTGGGGCAAACCTTGATTGCATGGTTACTAAGTGGTAAGGACATAACTTTTATACAAACATTGTATTGGATCTTGAGGAGTATATGTTATTATAGATCACATGGGATTGCATGTGTACAAAAGGCAATATGTATATATGTTGCACTAATTGTAATATGTTAGTATTCTCTATGGTTTATATGAATTCATATATAATAATAAGTCCATCGGAAGTTTATTATATATATTTTTTAAATAAATAATTTAAACCATATAACGTTATTTCCTTTTAATAATTGGTTGTTATTAAAAATTTTAACTTTAAATTGTAACTGCCACTTTATTAAAATGAATTTTGTATCTGAACAGATCAAGTATTTATATCTGAACAAATCAAGTATTTATATCTGAACACATGAAGTATTTATATCTGAACTACCAAGTATTTATATCTGAACACATCAAGTATTTATTTCTGAACACATCAAGTATTTATATCTGAACAACCAAGTATTTATTTCTGAACACATCAAGTATTTATATCTAAACTACCAAGTATTTATATCTGAACACATCAAGTATTTATTTCTGAACACATCAAGTATTTATATCTAAACTACTAAGTATTTATATCTGAACACATCAAGTATTTATATCTGAACTACCAAGTATTTATATCTGAACACATAATAGACAATTACATCATCTTCGCAAATCAAATTGTCACAAACATCTCAAAATCCAGCAACACTGAAACACGATTGTGTATATAAAATAGAAACGAAACGATATATCATTATTAATTCACCAGAATAAAAACAAAATCGAAAAGAAATAATATTAATCTAGCTGATCACATTTCAAAATCACCGATTAAACTTGTGAGAACCACACGAAATCGCTTCCAGTTTCGAAATTGCCTCAAAAATCGCCTCCAAATCAACCTAAAATCGCCTCAAAATCGCCGAAGCCTTCGGAAAATAAAAAAACGGAGAGAAAGGAACATTTGAAATTCAAAATGGAAGGTCCGATAACATTTGTTAGTTAGATCGGTAGTTGCGGGACCGCAACCTTACAGTTATGGAAGTGCGGGTACAGTGCGGGTACTGTAACGCGAGTACTAAAATAATTATTCTAGAATAAACAGCTTCAATTAATATTACATTCTTTTCAAGCATGTATTCCAATGCAGCCCGGAAATTCGAACATTAAATTAACATTAAATTCCAGGGCATAATACGCATAATATGTATTAACATATTTTAAGAAAAATATATCTAACTGCATCAATAATAGTCGTGCAGATTCTAATTGGACGGTCTAGATTCAAACATAAATATTCTATCAATACGAATTTGGGGTTGATAGAATCTTGTTGGGACCGAATTAATGGTTCTGTCCCAATAGCATACCATTGATGCAGTTAGATATATTTTTCTAAGAAAAAAAAAACTATCAATTTTGTTCCTGATAATTTGATTTTTTATTTTCTAAAAAAAATGGTTAGGTTAGGTCCATGGACTCCAAAAAATAATTTACTTCTCTTTGTCAAATTTCGATTTTGTTTTAAAAAAAAAATTTCCATAACCGCCCCCCTTAATAGGCAATAATATGCGGATCAGGAAAAATATGTTAATACATATTATGCCCTGCCTAATTTATTAATTTTCTGAGAGATTTGTCTGAAAAAAATATTGTGGGCCTAGCTTTTTTTTATTCTTTTATTAATTCTCTCCGTGTTGCTTCATCTCCAATTCGGATTCTTCACGATCAAATTCAAAATTTGAATTGCGCCAAAATAGGGATAGTTCAAAAGTAATCATCTCCAAGTAGACACATTATTGAACAAGCCTCTTCCACCAATGAAACCAAATCAGTTACATTGCCTCTATAGACTACAACCCGAAATTTTTATTGTTACCACGGCCAAAAATCGGAATTAAATCGTTACCACCCGTTTCAACCTTTATTCAATACTACCACCCCCGCTAACCCAGTTCGCGCACCAAATTGGCTGGTGCGCGGACTGGGTTGGCGCACAAGCTTGGTGCGCCAACTGGGTTAGCGGAGCTCTCTTTTGGGCGTATAAGGGTGCGGAGAGCTCATTTTGCTCCGCACTCCGCGCACAAAGCACAATAAAAATGTGAGTTTTTTTTTTTTTTTACTTTTTTATTTATTTATTTGTAGAGTAGATAGGTAATAAATAATTAGAATGGTGTCCAAAATAGGTTCAAATAGTAGAATTGTAATAAATAATTAGAATGGTGTCCAAATAAAGTAGACTTGTAATAAATAATTAGAATGGTGTCCAAATAGAGTAGAATTGTAATAAATAATTAGAATGGTGTCCAAATAGAGTAGAATTGTAATAAATAATTAGAATGGTGTCCAAATATAGTAGAATTGTAATAAATAATTAGAATGGTGTCCAAATATAATAGAATTGTAATAAATAATTAGAATGGTGTCCAAAATAAATTCAAACAGAGTAAAATTGTATTAAATAATTAGAATGGTGTCCAAATAGAGTAGAATTGTATTAAATATTTAGAATGGTGTCTAGACAGAGTAGAATTGTATTAAATAATTAGAATGATGTCCAAATAGAGTAGAATTGTTTTTAGCTATATTATGTTGTATTTTATGCCAAATTATTTTAGTAAATTATTAAAGTACCATATTTGAGGTACCATATTCGAGAGGGTTCTCAGGCTTTCAGATCTTCCCCGCTATGAAGATTTGAAAGACATGGACGATGACGATTCTGCGGAGCCTATGAGCACGCCAGAGCCGGATTTCTCAGACCTACACGAGGCAGCGACTGCTGAGGCCGCATTTGAGGCTGTTGGGATTGTAGCGGTACGTATATTTTTGTAATTATTTTTATAATCATCTTCATTGTGAAACCTAATTATCTATTTGTTTCAGGGAGATATACCCCGCGGAGATCAGTACGACGAGCCGGACCCATCCGCAGATTTTACGTTTCACTTGGGCTCTCAGTACGGGGCTTACACGCAGGATGTAGACTCTCCTCCGTTTTACACACAGGAGACGCCACTCCCACAGGAGACGCCACTCCCACAGTCCAGTGCAGCAGCTGTCCAGCAGGATGTCTCATATGGACCCGTGTACCCTGCAGAGGATACACGTGAGTTTATTTTCAGACCTGGTGCAGATGAGGGACCACACGAGGAGACACTTTTTGGAGAGATACATGAGGAGACTCCACCACAGCCATCACGACAGTACACATCGCTGGAGGAGAGGGAGCGTCAGGAGGAGGGGCGGGGTAAGAGACTTAGGAGAGAGAAGAAGCCGTGGACACCCTCGAGCAGATAGGATAGAGTTACTTGTTGTAGTTTATGTTTTTGGATATTATTTCAGTATTAGTTCTTGTTATTTAGATGTTATTTCGATATTATTTTGATATTAGTTCTTATGTTATTTTGTTTTTCTGTTGTTTAGTTCTTCCGCCGTCAATTTGACACATTAGTTTTTACGTTATTTACCTGCCTGCTGCCTTGCGTCTGATGAATGAACATCGTTAAAAATAAAGCAGGATTTTAAAACACCCGTTGCAAAAATAAAAATAAACCATAAAATCCAGTCAGCTCTAAACCCTAAACTCTAACCTAAACCTTAAACCCAAAAATCCATTCAGCCCCAAAAAGAGGCGTCCGCTAACCCAGTTGGCGCACCAAGCTGGTGCGCCAACCCAGTTCGCGCACCAGCCAGTTTGGTGCGCGAACTGGGTTAGCGGGGGTGGTAGTATTGAATAAAGGTTGAAACGGGTGGTAACGATTTAATTCCGATTTTTTGCCGTGGTAACAATAAAAATTTCGGGACTAAAACTTAGCAAGTTAAATGAGCTTGAATAAAGTTACATATTTCCCCAAAACAACTGGAATTGAGCCCCTGAATGGCACATTTATGTACAATTCAGACTATCTAATATTCAATCCCGACAAAATAAACTGTACCTTTCAAAGAAGAAAGCTTTTCGAATTCAAATCCGAACTTTACAAGAAGATGGCCGATTTTGCCGAAAAGTTTCAAGCTCCTTTCTTTTAAAATACTAACTAACAGAGAGCCCCCTAATTCACATGTACTGTTATATCCCATGAGCTTTACACTGTATGTATTGTACAAGAATTGGAGTCTACTTTTGTCATCTGCACTTGCCACTTGCATCTCCTGTACTTGCTCTCTTGAAACAGTTGCATATAAATACAATTGATCTTCCACAGAGTTGCCCTTCCCTGCACTGCCATTTACCTGTGAAGAGTCAAGAAGTGAATTCACTGTGCTAAACCTTTTATTTCCTTTCTATTAATTAATATACATTGGTGCTATTCAGCCTTTTTTGGCTAAACAAAAGTTACATAAATTTCTCACTTGAGAAAAAAGGGCTCTTCAGGACGACTCCTATGTAGTCAACTGATTATTGAATAGGTTTAAACTTGACATTTCACAGGCACTATAATATGATATAAGGACTGTTAAATCCTTTGTTTATCACCAGAAAGAAAACGACAAACAAAAGAAACACGAGAAACACAGAAAGAACAAAAACAACACAAACAAAAAAATGACAATAATATATTCTAAAGTTCAAACAGACGGCTCCAAGGCCGTTAGATAACCTGCTGGTGCAATTAAAATTGCGGGCCAATGATTTCTATTGAGAACAAAATTACAGAACTAGAATATTAGGGATCACAGTTTCTTAGAAAAGTAACTATAGTTGTTAACAATTTTAACAAACAAATAGTTTAGGTAACATTACCGGCTTTTGAAATGAGACCCTCATGAGACCCATTGCCTTGGAGTCCTCAGATCCTTCTGAAAACACAAAGGCGAAGCTCCCTAATGCCAAATCAGGTTCCTCGAACAGATTCACCAACGCATCCCCTGAGACTGAGCTCTTTGCGAATGACCTCTTCAGATCTGAAGTACACATCAAGCGATCTTCTGTGGCACGGACAATGCAGGCTGCCTCACGCAGACCACTCATGAAGGCACCATGCATCGTAGCCGGGTATTGCCTGCTTGTTGCTTCCCCGGCAAAGAACAGGCGACCGGACAGGCTCTCAGAAAGGATGTCGTAATCAGTGCCAGATGACCCAACGCGTACATGAGAGTATGAACCATATGAAAATGGATCGCTGCCCCATCTAGTGCAGACAGATTGTATCGGATCGGGTACGGTAACTCCCTTTTGGCTGTATATGCCTGAAAAGAAAAAAAAAATGTACTACTTTGCAAGAAGTCTAAAATGTCTAATAACAAAGGACTTAAATGATTTATTTGGATAAAAAAGACAAAAAGGCAATTTGCTAATTTATTTCAAAGGCAGCTACGCTCTTCCAGCTAGAAATCACGAACAGAGGATGCATGGCCTTGAAAAAAGGATAATACGAAATAGGAGTTACATGCTTCCTATTAAAGAAAAGATTGGGAAAAGAATGGAAATAGGATGGTTGGCAGGCTGGGAAAACCTTTTTTTTTTTTTCTCTTCCTATCCCTGAAGTACTCTATCAGATTAAGGTTCAAGTAATTTTTTTCAATCCCAAAGTAAAAATAAGGTTAAAGAACAATTTGTTTTGAAGACTTGGGCTTTTTCCCAGCCTCAGGTTCGAGATCCCACACAAAAGGAGAATGTTAGAATAACCAGGAAGAATGAAAAGCCAGGGAAGTTATGAACAAGACCTAAAATGAGAAATTTTGTGCAATGGCACATAGTGTGCATAGACCTTTCTTTGGCACTTACATATCTGAATCAAAATTTATATACTAAAACATAAATAATCCCAGATATCAACAGTGTATGAAGCTGTACAGTACCTTACTACCTTTATATACTGCTGTACCAAATCCGTACCAAATTGCATACTTGTTGAACTCAAAATTTTGCTTCTTTTTATCCTTGGCTCCTTTTGTACCATGTTACACAGTCCATTAGATTAACAATATTCACTTGCTCTATTTCAATGAGTTACCTCTTAGAATGCAGAGCACACGGTTCAACGAGTCAACAGGATCTACCATCTCAAACTCCCCCGCTGCCTCTCCTGCCACAAGAGCAATAAGCACAGCCCCACCAGCCACAGTGTGGTACCCATAGAACAGAAAAAACTCGCCTCTCTTTCTGCTCTCCTCATTGACACAACCAAAAGTATCTAAATCCTCCCCCCAAAACACATATGGAAAAACCATCGCCACCTTGTTTAATAAGCCAAACCCTAATCTCTCAATTGCCTGCCTTTTCCATTCAGGTAACTCAGGCTCAAACTTGATGAGATTCCTCTTCAGTACACTGAGTGGTACAGTACACAAAGCCACATCAGCTTCGAAAACCTGTCCGGTTGATGCAACCACACGTACACCATCCCCTCCGTACTCTATATGTGTAACAGTTTTTTCATACAAAACGGGTATGCCCTCACAAAGAGCATCAATCAACCGGCCGTTGCCACCAGCCAAGAGGCAGTGGTCTCCACCCATCTCGTATATATCATCCTGGTCCCAGTGGGCAAGTGACAAATCTGTTAAGCAGCCGGCATTTGCATACTCTAAATTCGCCATGTGCCAATTTAACAGCAGGGCCTGTATTGGACTCCGTGCAGCTCCATATAATTTCCTAAGCCGCTGGAGGGCAGACCCAAGAGAAATCGAGTCACAGAGATCCTTCTCTTGGCTGAGGAACTCTCTCAACCTTGCTGCATGCTCTAGTAAATTGTTGAAGGTTGAGTCGGCCTCCACATCACCAGCAGCATCAACCTCCGTGCCATCAGGCATGTAAAGGGGACAACGGTCTCGCACCTTGTGCAGTGGGGTCCCCAGCTGTCTGGCCAGGACGCCAAGAGGGTTAGCATGAATTCCAGTGATCACACTACCACCAAGCTCTAGCGACTTCCCAGAGGTACGGTACGTGAAGACACGGCCGCCGGGGCGGGCCCGTCCTTCGAGGACCAGAACCTAATTAGCACAAATCTATAAATTAGTGTTCTGCAAAGAGATTTTGTAGCAACATATTAGTTAACAAATCTATGGCCCGGACTAATGTTACACTCTTTCGTCTATCGAGGACTAAACATACATATTACAGTACGAGAATGCTTGAGGTGAGATCCCACCAGAATTAATTATTGTTGTTTAATCTTCATCCATTGCAAGTAACAAGCCTTGCATAGAAAGACCGTATTTAAGAAGCAAATAATAAAAATCAAGTATTTTACATGATCATTTTGTCAAGTATCACCCGTTTCCTTAGTTCCCAGAATTTCATAGTTTCCATCTTGGTTCCTGAAGCTATGAAATATATAATATAACAGCGTGTAACAAACCTTGTAACCAAAATGAAGTAGTTGTCGGGCTGCAGCCAGGCCTGCCAAGCCAGCACCTATAACTAGAACTGAGGCCTTGGGTGAAGATGGGCTTGGGGTGGGGTCAGGGGTGATTTGAAAGGTGGGGGCCACACCAAAATTTATGTAGCCTTCTAAAGAAAGGAAATCGTGCGCAGCTGAGACCAGCTTATCGTACTTGCTTGCCACTGTGGCCTGGAGTCAATACATAAGATGTCTTATCAGTGTTCTCGTTCATCTTTTTGTTTATATGAAATCCGGAAACAGCAGTTATCATGACAACCCTTCCAAAACTAAAAAATTTCAAATGTACTCGCTTAAAAGCTTGAAAGGGCCAAGTTAGCCAAAATTGTTAACTTCTCCCTTTCAAACCCAGGTTTAACTTTAGGCCATGTATAACCAAAAGGATTCCTACAAATATCTCTCACAAGGAAATTCAGATATTTACTGGTTTTTGTGCTTCTGTGGGTCCTATCAGTCAATTTCAGAGATGAAAAAAAGGTTTCTTGAAGGTATGGGGCAGTTTTCAAGATGAACTGGATAAAGGTGATCAAGACATTTCAATCATTATGTAGGAGTAAAAGCAATGTTACATATGTACATCATTAGGAGTAATAATCTTTTTATCATACATTCATATCAATTCAATCTTATGATTTTTATCACAACAGCTATGAAGGATGCGATTTCTTAATCAAATGCCAATTGGAGGTCACCTGCTTCTTACTTTAACATACATGATGCGCCAGCTGTACCCATTCATCCAGTACCAACTTAGTTGAAATAATTGGTCTTCTTTGGTTGTTTCTCATTGTTTAGAAATTAACGAAGCCTATGAAAGGGTTGAATTTGCCTTCATCAGAAAACCAACCACCCTAAGGTATGAACAGGTACGCAACAGTACAACTGTAACAAAAAAACAGTAAAAAAAAAAAAATCAGTCACCTTAATGTGTGATTTTGATAACCAAGACCTCACATCAAGCCTCCACGTGGCGAGTATGTCATTTCTGACAACAATATAGTCATTCGTCTGCTCAGGCGTGTCAAGCGGTACAGAGAGAGTCGATCTTTCGAGCTCAAGGACGGCATCAATGGGGAATCCCAGAGAAAAAGCGATCATAGCCTCTGTATTAGTCTCCTTCTGACGCGCCGCTTCGGTGGTGAGCTGGCGCCTTCTAGAGGACTGTGGAGAGGGAGCGAGGTGGTCCCGCAGTGTTATGTCGACGAGAGACTCGTCGTAGGAAACGGAGGCAGCGGCGCGACGTCGTGGGCGACTGCCGAGGGTGGTGGTGGCAGGACTAGATGGAGACACCGAGGCGTGTGGTGGTTCCATTTGTAAGAGAGAGAGAGGGAAGGAAGAGGAACCGGAGAACTAATAGCGTCAGTGGCGGTGACTGGCGAGTGGTGAGATAAAACGACAGTAAGTACAGTTTCATTGATTGTCGAGCGTTTTTCAATAGCGAACATTGTTTCAACGGTATGTGATGTTCTCTTTTTGTAACGAACTGGCAGCCTCCTTTTTCCAAAAAGTCCGGCCCACATTCATCCCCACTATAGCCCAAGACATACTTCTTTTTGTTATTTAGAACAGAATAACATGCAACTTTGCAGCATTATAAGGCTGGCAAAAAAACTCGTTGCTCGATCGTGACTCGTAGCTGACTCGCTCGTCATTAGTTTGGTTCAGAATTAACAAGTTCAAGCTGGAGCCTAGCTCGCTCGCCAGTTCGCAATCTAGCTCGATTAGGCATCAATTTGTGAATCTATGTGCATTTTATACTGTATATTGTGTTGGATTATGCAATGATCTACTTATCTGTTTGACTAGATTTGCAAAACATATATTTGTTGAATTTAACAGTTTTTTGTCTTGAGATATGATGCAGGTTCATGAAGATATTGAAGGATGTGTGTTTTGAAAGTTATTTCTTTTAATGATAATTTATATGTTGTTCATGATTTTATTACGAATGTTATAATTCATGCTCTTGAGATTTATGTGTTATATCTTTGAAAGTGTTCAAGAAAATGCTCTTGGTCTTGAACCATAGAACTCCTAAGATGAGAAACATTTAATCACTAAATAAGTTCACAATCGTGGTAATTAAGGAGGAACATTAATTCCATGACAAACGAACCCATACTCATAGGTATGTTCATTTTTGTGGGATTTGTGTGGGATGAGATTTGACGGGTTCGGGAACCCACTTTTTTATTTGCGGGAACCCATACTCATAGGTATGCACGAGAATAATTCTGGGAATATACTGAATGAGCGTTTGGTTGTACTGTGAGAATAGTTGTGGGAAATCCTATTTTCTTTCTAAAATACTTGATATCAATAAAATAATTATTAATTAAATTATATAAAATAAATTAAACAATAACATAACAATACTTAATTAAAAGTAAATTAACAAATTGATCAATACGGTGATTAATACAATATTTTCATTTTGCTTAATTTTTGAAAAACACCTTTTTTTGTTCTCTCATATTTATTTTTTATATATTGACACAAAATTAACAAATAAAAAGAAGATTAATAAGAAAAGGTTGTCTAAAAAGAAGATTAATAATAAAGAAGTTGTCATTTTGACATTGATATTGATATTTATTTTAAAAAATGTATTTCTATTTAAATAAGAAAACAAAATTGTACACAAAATAATTAGACTAATATGCTGCAAAAAAATTGTTTTAATTTGTAAAAAAAATTATTATATTGATATCCGGTTCAATAGGGATCTGTTAGTTCCACTTGAGTTACTAAAACATGTTTGAACTACTTATATATACGATCAATCAATTTTAGATGTGTTGGGTAAAGTGGTCGAGGAGAGAGAGTCACTAATAAAAGCTCTCCACTTGACAGCCAGCCATAAAAGAGAGGAGAGAGATTGGGAAATAATAAATTCAATCTGAGAGACTCGTAGATGTAAATAGAGATTTTTGTGGTTGTAATAAAAGTTGAAAAAAAAAAAGATAATTAAATTATGAAACGAAAGTTCTGCAGAAATTGGAAATTAAATAGTTTGCCCATGAGCAAAAAAAAAAAAAAGTTGCCAAAACAAGAACCAAAATAAAAATAAAAAGGGAAGAAATTGCAATTGTTTACTGTGTGACTTAACACCGACATGCATCTCTAAACAAAAATAAAAAGGGCCCAAGCCCAAGCCCAACTAACAAAATAAATTAATAGAAGACAAAATGAAAACAGGCCCAAGCCCAACTAACAAAGTCTTGGCGAAGAGAGAAGAGGCGATCTGCTGCTGCGATCCTCTTTCGATTCACCTCCATTCTTCTCGCCAGGGAATCTTACCAACAGGCAACAAACACCTCTAGGGTATTGCCACCTCTCTCTCTCTCTCACACACACTCGCTCTTTAATTGGATGATAAATTGGGGCGTTCACTGGTATATTCTTTGATTCAATTCCAACTTCCAATTCCTTGCGTTAAAGCCGCAATTAACATGTACCTGTACCATGCTGACATGGTATCAACATTAAATACTGAGTTTCCCAATTGAACTTTCAAAAGAATCACGTTGTTCCTTTACTGGTTCCTGTTGTTCAATTGACCTATACGTGCTGGTTCACACTGGACCACGACTGGTACCTGTACATTTTGTGGTACCGAGATGCACTGGTTGGTTGATCCTGGTGCCAATATTCTATGGATACGTCTATTATGCCCATTCTTACCAGTTGATATTTCCAGTATCAGGCTATTAGCAATTGCAGTTGAGTATCTCTGGCTCCGAGTATTATAGCTTTCAGTACTGATACCTGCCAACTCTAATGCAGTAATATTTTCTATAAATATTTATTTAGTTCTTCCTACTTTTTGTGTTTTTGTTTGACTAGTTGTTAGGTATGGAGCAACCTCTGGAGATGGAACTCGCAAGTCCCTCTGAAGAAACAAAGAAACTGCAAAAGAAAGCTGTAAGCTGAATATTTGCATCAGTGCTCTTCTTTTTAGAATTTTGCAGATATATCGCTTTAGAAAGATGAAATAATTTGTCGTGATCCCAAAGATGTAATCTCCGTCTAATTCTTATATGTGATCTTTTATGTTATAAGAATATGATGCCATATTTTTCTTTGTTTTATTATTTATCAATTTATCATTTTTTTGTTTCAGGTTATAACTGAAAGTGTAACCAAAATGCCAAAAATCCAGCTCGTAAGCAGTCATCAGAAGTGTATGAACACATGCGACGATTCATTTTCTCCTAGTTGATGCACTCTTGGACCGACCGGTTAAATCTCATTAACCAAACCCTAAATTTTGTCTAGAGATTGGCGGTGGCTCGGGTATGTGATAACGTCCCTAGCCTTAATGCTCAGCCATGTAACCCGTCGACTCAATCTTTGCAACTGATAGTAACCTGCATGCAGCTCACAACACACTCCAGACCTCAGCCAACCATGGTAATACATTGTGAAGTTGTGGTGACTGATATGCCTCGTGCCTCCAAAAACGCTTCGAAAAGCATTGATGTGCTGTGGTCAATCCGCCTTACGTACCAACACCTGAGGATGAGTTGGTGCAGGTGGTAGTGTCCTCGTCTTGGGTTGGTGGGGTTTACATGGCCGATGGTCAGAGATAAATCTTAGATGTGGTAGATGAGTTACTATCGACTAACGGCTAACTTACATGGTTGCGCTGAGTGAAAATGACCCGTCTGAGATTTGCCAGGTCATGAGAGAAAGGATTTGGGTCGAAAATTGCTTTGCAAGATCAACTGAGGAAGAGGGTTATGTGTGATCAAGTTTTGGAGAGAGAGAGAGACTAATGAGGTCGACAGGGAGATAACTGATAATGGGTCAAGTTTGAACGGTTGGTTAGGTAGAGTCCCTTTGTTAATTCGTTGTGGAAGAAGGGTAATGAAACTAGTAATAGGTAGCATTTTTATCGGTTTCCCATAGTGGTGAAGGTCTAGGTTTCATTTATAAAATCATGGAACATTGCAATTTACTTTTGTATCAGTCCAAAATGGTGAACTAAAATATTATGTCAGGGCCTTACAAATATTATCTCAGGGCTTTACAACATTTTTCTAATTATTTTCATTTCTTTAAACCCAACTCGGTCGAGAAAGCAATGCCACATACAACATCATCTGTCCTATATTCTCCATTTGTGCCTGCCACATGCATGTTAGCCACAGACTTACACAAGCATAAACCTATCTCTGCTAGGTGCCCTAGCGAGGGTCACCTCTGTGTGAAGTCTCTGTACAGGTAAGGCATTGTGTAGTTAAATTTAAAATCCTTGCCAAAAAACACTGAAAATGTAATGGTGCACGAGGTAGTGGCGTGGGGATGAAGTAGCTGATGTCAGAACAGCCACAGCCCACTTAGTACATGCCTTAGCCATTAAGGTCCCAAGCGTACCAAACAATTGGTAGCTGCAACAAAACTTTGATGTGACATATTTGATACCCTTCAGTTCAGGACCCCAATGTGAGCCTTCTTGTGCACCACTTATCACTCCTGACTAGGGGTGAGTAAATCGCTTACAACTCGTAACTCGCTCATAACTCGCTCGCTAAATGCTCATTAACAACTCGCTCATTAGCAACTCGCTATAACTCGCTCATTAACAACTCGCTCATTAACTTAATGAGCCGAGCATGAGCATACCCCAACTCGCTCATACTCGCTCATTAGCTCATTAAGAAATTAGTTACACAAATCCTGCCACATCTAATTCCTAGAATAGTATTTGATTAT
>JAJGRW010004677.1:0-20004 GCA_025461045.1 Carex parvula | reverse complement strand
TACTCTCAAGTGTATTTATGCCCATCGGACGTACTCTCAAGTGTAATTTATGTACCCTGTGATTATGTAAGTCCCATAAACTTTTTGGATGTAGGATCCATTCCCAGGCCCAATCCCATTCCAAACAAGGCCTTAATGGGCTGTCTTTTACAATCATGATAAAGACTATAATTAAATCCGTTGGAAACAACTAATGATTAATTTATGAATTCACAAACAGCAAACCTAACAAAATGTCCTAATTTTTTTTGTTACATCGATATTTTCTATGTCATGACCTTTTTAATATCTAATCCTTCATTTTCAAATATATTCACTTATTCAGACTAAGAGCATCTCCATTCCAGTAAACGTTTAGCAATAAATTATATCACGTCACTGAGTTTAGCAATTAAAGGAATTCATAATTTCTAAACCACTCCATCTCAAAAATTTAATTAGAACTGCTTTTAATCCAAACTTGCTAATTTAAAAACTGTGGTACATTCCAGCAATTATATTAGCAATTAACACATCAAATTAGCAATTTAAAAGAAATCACCGTTGTACGTAGATGCCCTAAAGAGTTGCTTTTAAAGCAAATTTGCTAATTTAAAAACTGTGGTACATCCCAACAATTATATTAGCAATTAACATATCAAATTAGCAATTTAAAAGAAATCACCGTTGTAGACCTCTTAGTGCACGTACAATGAGACCATGTCACGCTATTTGTGTGAAAAGAAAACAATTCGCATGACAATATTGCGGTGATTATCATGAGATGCGCTTTAAACACAAACAATTTATGGAATTTTGCATATACCACATTTTGATAAACGCCAATATAGTTTTATGTACTAGTTAATTATTTTAACGCATATCAGTTTTTTATGAACCATATATAGAGCTTCCATGTTAATTTATGTCATAATTGTTTTTATTATAAAATGTTGGAGAAAACTTAAGAAAAATATATATGAACAAATAAAAAATAAAACATGCACAACTATAATCATACTGCCGTCTCATTCCTACAAACAATTGAAATTGCTCGTCACTCTTAGATCATCTATACAGATATCATAGTCAATCTTAGATTCGATTTTGACGATGGATGAATATAACGGAAATCAAACTAAACTAGCGACATGCCTCGCTTTGCTTCGGCAATGGTAACGGATATATAGAATGTATGAGTTGTTGGTCATATAACGAAATAATAATAGTACATATAGTGCAAGTGTTAGTTTACATATAGAAGGATGAGTGAGGCTATGGTGCTATGCATAGCACGGATGGCTAGTGTACTACGGCTCAATATGGTACTTTTTAAAATCGTAATGGTCGATCCGAACCGTTCAATGTGATATTCATATGAATATGTACTTGCAAACTAAATTTTATATTTTTTTGAATTTTTTTACTTTTTTTAGATAGGTAGAAAAATCAATGTTTTCTGAAAATTCTGGACTATCAAATTCTACATATCTAAAAAAATAGTAAAAAAATTCGAAAAATATAAAATTTAGTTTGCAAGTACATATTCATATGGTTATCACATTGAACGGTTCGGATCGACCGTTAGAATTTTAAAAAGTACCATATTGAGCCGTAGTACACTAGCCATCTGTGCTATGCATAGCACCATAGCCTCACTCTAGAAGGATAGTACAAAACGAAAAAACAATAGTACTTCAGTCTTGCCTTGAAACATATTCTAATAGTATGTTTTAATAGGAGGGTAGAAAATGAGAAAATATAATAACTCTTGCATAAGAGATAAAGAGTTCCATTTTTATCATAAGATAGAGAATCATAGTTCTCAAATTATCTAAAATATTGAATTTTGAATATACGACCTTCCACGTATAACGTATTAACTTATTAATAATGTACTAGACATGGTTCTCATAAAAAATTAGACAAAAGAAAAATATTCTTATTCTCATTTCTTTTTTTCTATCAAACAGTCCTAATTAAAAACTTATATAAAGGTCAAAATAGAGAGTCAACGAAATCAATGAATATACTTAACTGACAGAATTTTAATTACCAAGAGTAGAATATAAGAGATATTCAAGTAATGGAGGTAAAAGAACATACAATGGTAAAATACTAAAGAACTCAAGTTGTACACATTGTACAGTAGTTAAAATTTTTTTTTTTTTTGAAAAAGAATGGGGATATAGAGATCAATTTAGAGTATCTATAGCATTTTATTATAAAATATATAATAAATTATACAGTAATAATCATTTGTTTTAAATTATGGGGATCAATTGAACTCCATTTGCTCTATGTCCCTTTGCCTTGAGAGCAGGTTGGGTCCGATGGGTTTCGGGCCCGTCCGATCTGCTTTAAGATTCGTGCACACAAATTTTAAAGCAGATGCAAAAATTGCGGGTGCAAATCTTAAAGCAGATCGGACGATCATCAAACTCACTTTGAGTCCGATGGGCATCGGACCCAAATTGACCTCCTTTGCCTTGGGTTCAGAGATGTTTTATTTTTAAATTACCCCCAAACCGAAGTCTTTAAACGTGATTTTCGGATGGGTGATTTTTAAACCTAAAAATAAATAAGTTTTCCAGAGAGAATATAATTAAGTAGCTCGGAGGTTCAGCCCGCTAAATATATCATGTGTTTTATTTATTTAAGAAAATAATGGTTAATTAATATCGAATTTATTTATCCTGCTATCAATTAAGGTATATATGATCATCTTATAACCTCACACATTAAAAACGCTTCTTGTACACAAGTTGTGGTCGTTTTAAATAATATTTTCATTTGCTGCTCAAAACCAATCTCAGTCGTCCGATAATTAAATTGTTTACATTTTATTTAAATTTTATTATGATAATCTGGACGTATATATATAGCATGCTTGGTCTAGCAGCAATTTTTTAGTTTGGTCCAAATTTATTATGGACAGTCTAAGTTGGTTCAAATATATATCATCAAATAAGTTCAATAAGACTGAAGAAAATTCCAGTCCTTTTTTTTTATTTTTATTTTCTTCACTCAGACGAGAGATAAATTAATGTTATTTGGGTCGCATGACAGTATTAGTTTATACTAGTCCATTGGATTGCATGACAGTACACAAATGCAAAAAAAAGGTTTATATTATTTTGACACCATACAGAAGTTTGAATTTTGAATAGCAATAATTTCTGAACATACAGATATGGGCTGTTTATTTTCACGCTATTTGTCTCAAGATAAAACAATATCGCATGACAAGGCGGTTCGATTATCATGAGATCCGCTATAAAACATAAGCAATTCATGGAATTTCATATATCACATTACTATTGATTTTGTGTTCTAATCAATTATCTTTATCCAAGGACATCTTTACTTTTTTAAGATGAAGCGTAAATATTTACTTATATGTCAATTTATGTCTGTCACAACTCCCGATTCGGAGGTGCGATAGCCTACCGCATCTATTTACCATTCAATATATAACATAAATCTTGTTATGCATTGCTAATAACATTCATTATTTTCCCACATCCCAATTTATTTATAATAATTCTCTGACATTTTACAGTGAATGATGCTAGAGATATACTCTCTGCACCCTATCAAATATAATAAACCCAAATCTTTTACCTTTATGTGGCTCTGCTGTCAATTATAACCACAAAAATGTTTCTCTGTCTTCGCCTAACAAACTTGTGAATCTTACAAGGGAAAACGGATGAGAAATAATAAATTATTCCTCAGTGCTAATTGCCACTCAGGTTATTTGATTCGAAAGAAATTCATATTCAGAATAACAGTTCATTTCATAATAACGAATGCAAATGCTCAATAACAGTATCCAATTGAACAATAAAAATTCATAAATAAATCAGAACTCTAAGGATCTTATCAGAATAAATGGTTTGGGTCAAAATCTTTTAAACCATAAAGTCCAGTAACGTTTGGGATCTAATCTTTACAACCACTATGTCTGGTAACATTTGATTTCTTAACTTTACAATTTATTAGTCTGGTAACACTGACAGATACCATAACATGTATCTGTCGTGTTAGGGCTTATATTGTTCTAACTATTCTAACAATTTGTTAACAGAAACAATACAGAATCAATATCTCAATACTGTCATTATCGAAAAGAAAATCAATGATAAGACAGTTCTAACTATCCTGACAATTGGTTAACAGAAATAATACGAAATCAATATCACATACTGTCATTATCGGAAAGAAAATCATTGATAAGACAGTTACCACAATTCATTAGTCTTACAGTCACAATTCATATTTATTCAATATCCCCTACCCAACCGGTACTGGGTTCAGTTGGGGCCTTCACCATATGCGCATAAGGGTCCTGGAGTAAAAGTCTAGCTACCGTACAATATATTAATCATTTTTCTCCACTGTATGGAGGTTCAAGGATTACAGTATTCAATATTCAATCAATTCAATCACTGTGGTCTCAATCAATCATTTGCAATAAGAATCAATCAATCGATAAACAATATCAACATGACAGTCAACAGACTTACCTGTAATTCAGTTTCAACATAACAGTCCTAATTTTAAATCGTTAAATATTTTAGAAATTTCGAATTAACATCAGTCAAACAAAATTTTGAAAGCTATCAATTTATAGTAATTCACTTCAAGTAACTTAATGATCTCGTTCATCTATCCAAAAAAGTATTATTTGCACGTTAAATGTTACTTATTTTATCGAAAATTACATTCAAGTGTTTTGTACTTTATGTCCAATATTAATTTCTTATTTGTATTTTGTATAGTGTTACATTCTTCCCCCCTTAAAATATTTCGTCCTCGAAATTCAAATAGAAAAGAATTAACTTAGTATTCCTTACATTCTAAAGTACATATTTTTAAACGGATGGATAATATCCAATTTGTATTCGATCCGTATTTGAAAAATTAGATGTGGATATCTGAATCCGAATATCCGCGTGGATATGGATACTGAAATGGTTTTACATTTTAATTATTTGTATCCGAATAGTAGATATATATCATATATTTTAATATATATTATGAAAAAATTGTTATACACCATTAAAATTAGGTAAATATTATAAAATTTGATATTTTTTAATATTATTTTAATAAATATCAGATCCGATCTGTATCCGTAACTGTATTCGGCTGATATCTGATCTGTACCATATCCGAAAAATTAAAAAGGGATATGAATATGGTTTTACCACTATCCGCTCCGTATTCGCTCCGTTTTCACCCCTAGTTAGGCAAGTTTAAAATTCCATTTTTTCAATACCAAAGGGTACTTTGTCGTCCTTCCTAACCCAATTACTTTTCAGTGTGTAATCAGTTCACTCATTTATCACTTTGCAGTGTGTAGTTAGTTCACTCTGATATCACTTTGCAGTGGATAGTCAATTCACTCATTTAATTTTTTTTTTTTTTTGAGAATCTCATATATACAATTATATTGATCATAATGATTAGTATCAATACACTTAAAAAGTTTAGTTTTAGTATTACATCTTCTATAAAAAGAAAAAATCAACATCCTAATAAATTTCCATACATTTGTCGAACACCTATATTCTAAAATTTTCATAGATTAAATGACTTTGGTTTTAACAAATTGAAATTTTCATTTCCATATTAAAAATTTCTATTTTCACAAAATTTTCATGTTGCCGAACAGGTCCAGCATCATGGCAGCAGGATAGGACTTGTACTGGCAATGCATAATTGCACAATCAGCTCTCATTCAACACCAGGGTTCTTATATTTTGTTTTCGGAACCAAATTCTCTGCCCACATGAGGGCAGATCAATTCTTAATGTATAAAGTATATCTAATTATTTAATGGTATGACAATTATTTTAATTTTTATATATAATTATTTATTACATGATTCAATATATAAAAATAATTGTTTATTGTCTGATCATCTATTAAAAATTTATATGTTTTATGTTATATTTTATTTATTAGTATTTGTCTCAATTTTGAAAATTAAAGTCTTTCTTCAATGAGTGTTTTTTTTTTTAGAACAAAGCTCGAAATATGGTTATAATTTCTACAAATACTAATTGCAAGTACCTAAAATTAACAAAGTATGATAAGCATATTAAATTCAACCCGCTATAACTACAATGAGCTTTTTGTAAACTGTAATATGTAAATACGATGAAGTTGATGTTGATGTTATTGTATTTATTTTAAACTGTAGAAAAGTTATTTTTTTTATTAGTTCTGAAATGGAAGGTGAAGAGAGATGAAAGAGAAAAAGAAATATTCACAATATATAAACTAATTACATATAAAGATCCTCATTAATAAGATGAAAGGAGATGTGATGTGTCAATTAGAGATTGGTTATTTTGTGTTTGGTCACATCGTTTGTCAGGTCAACATGGTTTCTACTTAGCAATTACTGATGTTATGGGGATTTCTAAAGTAAATATTAAATGATATTGCAAAAAAAAAAAAAAAAAATACAAATCCACTGATATTGTCTATCTTTCTAGCCTCTTAACAATTTTTATCAGCATTGTATCATGATTGGTTCTCTTTGATTCTGGTACTTTGTTTATATGGTTTATAAAAATAAAGAGCGAGGCTACGGTACTTCACAAAGCGTAGAATGATATGTGCTATCGATCCATATCTTCATTTACAAAGTTTAAACGTTTGATCCGCTCAACATGATCTTCATATAAATATACTTTGAAGACGAAATATATATTTTTTTAGAAACATTTTACGATTTTTTTTAATTATGGTAGAAAATCACATGATCTAAAGATTTTGAATCATCCGAAAGTAATGATTTTCTATTTACTTAAAAAATAGTACAAAATTTCTAAAAAATGTAACAGTTTCATATGAAGATTATGCTGAACGGTTCAAATCGGTTATTTGAACTTTAGATACAGAGAAATGGATCCATATTACAAACGGATCTACACTTTGCATAGTAACGTAGCCTCATTTAAAAATAAAATAAAGGAATATTGCTAATCAACAAAGTTAAAATATAATGTACTTATTTAGGAACAAGACCACTTTTGTGAGATCTAAATACATCCAATATATATTAAAAAATAATATATTAGTGAACTATGCTTATCAAGTTACAGGTCCAAAAATACTTGGGGTTCAATTATCTCAAGTGCTTGTAGGCCTCAGAAAGTTCATGCACACTTGCACCTCAATTTGAATACTACTACTAAGAATTATAATTAAATGGAGAGATTTTGACATAAGCAATGCTTCAGAGGTACAATCCTTCAGACAAATCCACCAAGAAAGACCAAAATAATTGAAATGATAAAATGATACCAATATCCGACTCCCCTTCGGGATAATCACACAGTTAACCGATCTACATCAATTAAATATCCAAATTGAAAAGGTAAAAAAGCAATTATGTACACCACATAAGTAGGGTTACTGAGAAGTCCAGTAAGTGGCTAATGAAAATGCTTCAATACCTGTCATTTATTCGGCCGTGTTATCTCATAAGTACTCAGGGTTAAATGCCAAGGCCTCCTGATGGATGAGGTCCTTCATTTGATCTTCGGAAAGGTTGTGCTGTTCAAAATCAAACCTGAACGGGTTCATGGCCACTGGTTCATCGCTGACGTCATGCAGTGATGACAGGTACGGGTGTTCAAGCGCCTCCTCCACTGTACCAAATTCAATCGGTGATAACGAAAAATGCTGATACTTTATGCTATTTTAGGCCTTGAAACTGGTGACGAGTCGTATTTAATGCAAAAGCATGTGGTTATATGTTTGAGTTAAAAAGGTTTTTAGGAGTGCTAGTGGGTTGCATTAGCCAGATTCATTTGCATTTAGTTAAAAATGTTTTGTTGAACAAATGTTTGTGCTTCGTATTACCCTAATATTTATCATTAAGTATGAGAAAGAAGTCTAAATTGTTTTCAAAAGAAAGCAATCTGATAACTTGTAGAGCTAAATCAATGGTTGAGCTGAATGGATAGAGTTGGACCTGATTTAGTTTAGTTTCTAAAAATATGCCTACCCAATATGTGTTGTGATAGACCCATTACTTGGAACTACCAAGTTAGCATATAGGCGTATAAAACTAAATAAGCTAATCATAGCACACCATTCTCAGTTAATAATTACCAAGAAAAAAAGTAGGCCAGGTATTACCAACAATTAAGACTAAAAAGCAAAGACCCACACAAAAAATAATACTCAGAATGAAAAAGCAATAGCAGACCTGTGATTCTCCTTCTAGGGTCAAATGTGAGCATCTTCTCAACAAGATCAATGGCTGAAGGATGAACATGAGGAAATTTCTCAATTAACGACTGGCGTGCATATCTAGGAAGCTGACGTATGTACCTCCTTGCATTTTCATTCACAAAATCCAGATCCGCTTCATTTGGGGTGCCAATCAGCTGTCGTACTCAAAAATCAAGAGCAAACAAGTTAGAATGCACGCATTGATCAACAAACAAGCTCTCTCAGAAACTTTAGGGCTCGATTTTATAACGTACTGATATCATACCAGTTAGTACATAAAGGTAATATTATGAGCCTAGATGAATACTTGTAATTATTTTTTTTAGTCAGGGATGACCAGCATATATTTCAGGTTTCATACAGCAATTGTCTTGTGCCAATAGATTCCAGATTGTACAAAACCAGTACTTGTTGGTTATCTACTGGGTCTCAAGCTTTTCTTTTCTGAAGTGGAAAGCAAGTATGCAACTAAATTTCAAGTTCAACATTCTTACTAAAATTGAGTCTCTGGTTAAGGCTGGTGTTATTTGGTATAATTTTCTTCTGGATCCTCAGGAATTCTTAACAAAACAAGTAAACAAAAAATTGAATAAAGAAGACCTGATAAATATACCAAACAAACAGAGCCCCGTACTATCGAACAGGTGTATTATAAAAAATCAAAATAGTACATCAGATCAAAAATTTCTACTGTACTAAAAACAAAAAGGTGGCTGCTTTTATGGATCCTTCATGACATTTAGTGATTTCCACATTTCACATGGGCACAGATAAAAACAAAAAGAAGAAGAAAGAATTTGTACTGACCTCCATGAGCAATCTTAGCTGGTGCACATGGTCCCGGCCAGGGAAAAGTGGTTTTCTATCCATAAGCTCCATAAAAATGCACCCCACAGACCACACATCAATAGCAGCTGTATACTCTGACGAATTGAGCAGCAATTCAGGAGCTCTGTACCACCTAGTGACCACGTACTCAGTCATGAAATCTGTCTCTGAAGTTGTACGTGCAAGTCCAAAATCGCAGATTTTAAGGTCACAGTTAGCATTCAACAAGAGGTTGCTGGGCTTTAGATCCCGGTGGAGCACACTCGCTGAGTGAATGTACTTTAAGCCTCTAAGGATTTGGTAAAGAAAATACTGCATAGCATAATCAACACCAGATTTTTGTCAGATTGTGTACTACAATTCCCCATGTTTTAAATAATTGTGAAAGAATATCCATTAAAAACACGGAAACTCAAACAATACATGACCAAACACCCTGACGATTTCATATTAACTCTGATAAGGTCTATTGATAGTAATTTCCCTAAACAAAACCAAGAATATAAAATTTGTGTTGCATGGTAGTAGTTGAGTTTATAATGAAAAAAATATACAGGTAAAAAAGTTAACATAGTTAAAGTATATAGAGGCTATGTTAACAGTCCAGAATGGGCCATGAATATCTTAACAATTCTGGGTGCTCGTTGCAAATAGAACATGAAGAATCTACGAGTAAATGGAGACTGCCTTCTCAAGAAAGCTATTTCAACTTAATTAGAACAACTAATTTGGTTTCCCTAATTTTACTGGCTAAACGACTGAATAGTAGAAACAGTTATTGTAAAAGGACAAAGTAATTTAATTATCCATAAAAAAATTGGGAGTCAAAAGTGACACCTGGCAGTGCTCTTCTGATAAAGCTTGATTAGAGCGAATGATTTGATGGAGATCAGTATCCATTAACTCGTATGAAATGTACACATCATTAAATGTCTCTCTCACAGGTGGTGGTATTATATCTCTTATTGCAACAATCTGCATTAAAAATCACCAGCAATATTAGGAAAATATTAAACAGCAAAATATTATATAAAAAGGTGTTTTGATCAATCTTGCATGAAAAATTCTTGGTTTTGAACTCGACAGCTACCAAGCTTCACATGTGCATGCCTTTTAGTAGACTTCTAAATATCTCATTTTAGGAGGATAAATGGTTCCACAGTTTTGACAAATCAGAAATCAAGAAATAAACTGTCCAAGGAAAGGCTCTTTCTTTACTAAGAAACTGCTTAGGATTCAAAAAGAAAGAAAGAAACTATTGTTGAATGAGTTTTTTTTTTTTAAAAAAGGTGTATACTGATTTATTTAATTATAATACCACTAGTATTATCAATTAACAAATGAATAGCTATTAGATAAGGAAAATGTAAGTCTTTGTTAAATAACAACGTACAATTATTAGTATGAATAACTATTAGATAATGACAAATAATCCTTCAAAAGTAACAACGTATATTTAGTGTCTCATTTGATGCAACATCCAAAGTAAAGAGTAAACACAAAAGATAAATTGCATCTATATTCTTTTTACAACATCAATCCATTTATCATTAAAAGGGCTGTGATATTAGGCTAACTAATAAAATTGACCATCGTTTCAGTTCTCCAACAAAGCTACGGGCTCTTTACAAATGCCACATACGAATTTTGAAGCTTTTGGCATTTTATGGATAAAAAAGAGGATCTCCTAGCAATTACATAACGGTAACCAAGCAGTGGTACTACCAGTGGCAGACCCAAGAAGGGTCAGGAGTTAATATTCTGTGCCTACCCCCGATCAAAATCCTGGATCCGCCCCTGGGTACTACACAATATGAAAGTTTGCGCAAGTATGAGGGGTAAGAGGGGGGGGGGAGAGAGAGAGAGAGAGAGAGAGAGCTAACATTTTCATGGTCCATGTGGCGAAGGAGCTTAATTTCGCGAAGAGTCCTCTTGGCATCGATCTTGTTGTCAAATGCATTTGCTATTTTTTTAATGGCAACTTGCTCTCCCGTCTCTGAGTTTAAAGCCGAGCTGATCACAATTTAATTTGTACCAGTTCCACGAAATAAAAAAGTGTTAAGGCAGAAGCAGAATGCAGGTAATAATTCAAAGCCTCCATAAAGGGCACATAAGAAATAAGTAAAAATAGTTCAAAATGATCTATCACCTGAAAGGAATGGCTTTTAATTATGATAAGCAAAATGTATAATTGAATTCCAGAGATGAGGTCATTATAAGAAGAGGTCAAATAAACACTACTCTAGTTTAACCTCAAACAAAGAATAAATTAACAGACTTAAAATTAATGCTGCAGTTAAGAGTCAGTCTGATGTGACCTTAAAATAACAAGTAAATGCATAGTTCTAGCCTAAGTTGAAAGTCAAGAATGAGTCAAACATATAGAATCAGAGATTTATAATAGTCTACAAATAACAGAGAATCATAAGCAATACAAAGTTGTTATTTTCATTATTCAATTAACTTTAAGATTCAGATGGTATAGAAACAATATTAAATGTGGAGTAGAATGGCTAAAGAACTGAATTTGAGATTTCAGTAACTAACTTTCCATTTTTAACCTTAGCGAGTAGTCAAGAACCACAACAAACAAATACCAGACCATCATAAAGAGGTTGTAATTAGTAGAGAAAAGTACTAAAAGTTACACATTTTATAAACAGCTATCTTAGTCAAATCTTAATCAAAGATGCAGATACATCATAAATCATAATAGCTAAGATAACTAACTTTGTCTCTAGTTTTTAAGGAAACAGTAGATCCATTTCCCCTCTGGAAACTGAATCAAACCTAAATTCGTTGCAGAGAAAAAGGAAATCACAAAGGATCTAATGAGGGATAACATATAAAATACAATAATTACGCCAAAATGGAAGCAAAACCAACAAAATATATCTCGTTCCCCATGAATAACTGATCTAATTCAAAAAAAAAAAAAAAATCGAAACGACCACTGATCCAAAATATTCAGAGGGAAAAAAGGACGGAGAAGAGAGAAATAGTACCAAACAATTCCATAAGCGCCTTTCCCGATGGGGAGAATTGGAGGTCGATACTTTGCGGAAACCTCAAAAATATTGCCAAAGATGTTGTATTGAATGAATTTCCCGCCATGGCTGAGTGTCGCCTGAATGTTGCTCTCTATTCCCGGCACCGCCGCAGCAGGTTGCTGCGGCGGCTGAGCTGGAAGCGCCCCCGCCTCCGCCATCTCCGCATCAGGCAGTCCACCTCCGGCATCCATACAGAAAGAAAGAGAGGTTGAAACCCTAGAGAGAGAAAATCGCGGAGAGGGATTGTAGTTGTGTGCTTTCTCTTTTCACACTTCTTTGCTTTTTTTTCTTTTTTTAATCTGCTATCCTGTTTTGTTTGTAGGAGGTGAAGCTGGGAATTCATTTCACCTGAGGTAACAAATATTATGTTTAGATATCGCACCGTCCGATCAGAATCCACCTCGGACCGGTTTGACCGGATTGTGATCGGACGGTCTAGATCTTCACAAAAATATTCTGTTACCTAAGGGGATATGGAGTCCGCTGGACGGGTGCGCTGGATTTCCTGCAAGTGGAGATACAGGAATATCTCCCAAGTCTTAGTCGTCAGAGACTCAGAAGGTCAATTTTTGGATAAATTCGGCGAATCTTTTCTTCCTTGTCAGATAAGTTGCAAAATTTTGAAATGTCCTTTTTTTTTTCTAAATTTAAATTAAGTATTTATTGAAGTACATGCATGCAAAAATGTAGCAACGCCAGACTATATTGTATAAATAAATTCCCCATTATAAGATGAACTCTGTATTTTGAAGGACAAAAGAATCCATTCTTTTCATCAGGATTGTTGGAAAATATGACAATTAGAATTTAAAAGAAAATGACATTTCTTGTCTTCTTTAGAAAAATTAGATATATTAGGGTCAAAGTTTCTCTATGCTTCGGCTAATTTAAAAATTATTTTGCAATCATATTTTTTTTTTCTTGTCTTGTTCGCAAAATAAAGCATACGGCTATTAAAATGGTTGTAAATATGTTCAAAATATATTCAGTATAGAACTTATTTTGTTCACGGTTATGAGATTGCTACTTTGGAAAAATATATTCCAGCTGATATACCCAAAGAGAGATATAAATGTTTAAAACATAAAAATACTAATCCGCATGAAATTTCGCAATTAATATGATTTACAGGGTTATATACGTAATATTTCCTACCAGACAAATATTTCACAGACGATTAGAAAGGGAAACTGAATACGAATCCTCTGAGTTAACACAAATTTTTTTGTTTATATTTTAACCGTCCTAATTTACATCCGCACGAATATTAGAAGCCCAGATTCTGATCGAACGGACTATAGCTAAACTCAAATGGTGCGTTAGTGAAGAGTATTCGGGCTGGCGGCCTTGCGCAGTTTGCGCTTGCCTGAGGTACAGGGTCGGTACGAGCCCCACAGGAGAGTGTGGACCACCGACGATTTCTCTCTCTTATTGCACTACCGATCTTATGAGGAAATTACGGGAATTTAGCGCGACGCGGAATTTCGTCTACCCGTTCCTTCTTAATATAATTATTCACTACACAAACCTCTTCATATTCGTCGTCACGAAAGATCCTAGACAAAGTTTGTAGAATATCGGAGAATAAAGAGAGGGGAGAGAGAAGATTCCACCGACTTTATTGAGCCGAATAAGGAGAGGGCAGCGTTAATCATTTGTTTTTAATATCTACCTTGTTCAGTATCCTCTTAGTATTCACAAATTTTAAAATCGGAACTATTAGAATTCAGACTAATCTGATTAAATTGTCATCTTTTTTAAGTTAGTGTTCTCCTCTCTCTCTCTCTCTTTTAAGTTAGTGTTCGATGACATGTTGGGATAAGGATAATAGACTTAATTCTCTAACATTCTCTCAATTTTATGAAATGAACTTTTTGTTGGGCTTAGAATATTAATTATTTGGGAAGCTTGAGCCCACTGAACCTGAAAATGCAATTCATTCATTAATTAATTGTTCAAGTTGCATTTGTGTCTCTTTCAATGCACATGATCTTCATTGTTTTTTTCTCTCTAGGTTCTAATGCCAACTATGTTTGACTATTCCTAAATAGGAATCCTACCAGCTCTCGTACGATTGTAATTTTTTTTTAATCAATGAGTGGTAAATTGTATGACTAATGAGATGTAAACATTTTTTCAATCAACAAGTGTTTAAAAATATTAGTGAAATTCAATTTTAAAACTTTTAATATGATGAGACGTTGTCATTAATAGCGTTTCGCCGGTTTGAAACGCTATTTCATCTTTCTAGCAATGATATTAGTTAGTGTTTATGTCATGAATGGAAATATTTTTGATTTGAACAAATAGACTTATTCTGGTAACAGAGTTGTGCTTTTCTTAACAATTAACATTCCATTCAGTTGGGCTATCCAGTCTCCAGCCGAAAAAAGGGTACCGGCCAGGAAAATGACCGGTACTTAGATAATAATGTACCTGCCGAAAAATGGCCAGTACTTAAATAAATAGAGTACCGGCTATTTTCTGGCCGGTAGAGTTATTTTTATTAATTACCAGCGAACCTGAATATATTAATTAATTTACAATAAACTTTGGATATTAATAGAAATGTCGGAGTCTCCGGTCTCCACAACTCTATCAAGTAAATAACTGTAGTAATATAAAAGAAGAGTAGCAATAAACAGTTAGCTATTTTTGCATCCTCAAAAGGAATCTCTGCTTCTTTTGAAGTTTCATATTGTTGGTCCATTTTTGTTAGATCTATCATTAGTTTTTAAGGCTGTTCATCACCCAGGGAAAAAGAAAGTCGACAAATAGGTATTGCAAAGCCACCCGAGGTCAGAATATGGTTTATCTATACTGTAAAAGGAAATGAATCTATATTTACTATCAATACCATGCCTACGGGCTCTTAAAGCAGAAAAAAAAAATTAAAGGAAAATCAAAAGAGCCAAGGTCAGATATGGTTTAGGAATCCTGAATCCTGACCTTTTTTCTGACTGGCTAATATGCTGACATCCTTTGTTTTTCTCTCGGTATTTAGGGTTCTTGTAGGGGCCTCGGTGTAATTTTCCACCACTTTGTTCTGGAAACCTGTGCTTGCTGGTACCAGTTGCTTAACTCTACATGGAAATCCATGGCCTTGAGCTCACTTTTTGTGCACAACAAGAATAAATAGTCCATCCATTCAGATCTAATAACACATGTTTTCATAGGTTTTTTGTGTTAGAATTTATACTCGACATGATAGAATTATTGGCCGAAAAACTCTGACAAAATCAGGCATGACATGTTACTCGTGTCACTAGGCAAATAAATTCATCGTTTGATCCCCTAACCCATTGTTTGATCACATCCTGTCCCCATAACCGTGTCCAGTTAATATGTTCTGACCACAAAAGATAACAGTTAAATTTATGCGAAATAACCCAATATTTTTGCTGCTTTTGCAAGGGAGTCCTGGCATCTGTATTTCTTGCAACATAAACCCAGCAATGTCAGGTTCTTCATAAAAAAACACCTGACATTTTTCGAATTCCTAAGGTTAAGTTAAGCACAAATGACTAAAAATGTCCTTCACAGCTCCTACCTACTTTCTTTGCTGTTTTAGGATCAATTATATAAACTCAGCAGCCGAGCAAACTAAATGGTCTCAAACAAAGGGTCTTTATGACATGCCATTTTGTGTGGTAATGGTATAAGTTGGTACCACCACTGCAATGCCCAAATAACATGATTCTCCCAAAAGAGCCAACACAATCCCAAACCATATGCTAATGTCTTTGCAAGGTCCATTACTTGCTGGTACATATTTTCTACCTGTACAAAATTGGGTAGCAATGCAATACCTAAAACCATTACTTGCAAGCACATTTCTCATCAGAATCAGAACAACAAAAAGCAAAAAAAGGTTATTTTTCAAATAAACAAACATATAAAATTGCCACATTTTTACTAGTTTTACTTGATAGATCCCACATGGAACAATATACAGCATTAATAAGTAAATTCTCATGAAATGAACAGATGTCTGCCTCTATTTGGTATGGCCCTATTTCTACGTACCATTGCCTTTCATTGATTGTTAAGGTATCTATTTACAAATATTTTATTATTTATATTTTGTAAACTTAACCTATTATACAAGCCTTCTTCCCAACTTAAGGGAAAATATAAACAAACACGGTTGTGGTCCTTGCATGGTCTCGTGTCAGCATATTAAAATTTATGTTTTGAATGGGGAAGCTTTCAGAATACCTGAAAATAGGCATAAAATATAAATTCAAAAGTACGATTAAAATAAACAGATATTAGATTTCCACAGATCAGAAAAAGAGGTCTGTTACATTTCAAGCCGGGAACAGTAAGGTACGAGGTACCAGCTAATCCTAGATATGGTACCAAATCTAGCAAAACTAAACTCTCCATTAGTAGGAAATTTTGTAAAGAAAAATAATATTTTTATTTTAATACCTCAAGTGACACAATAATAATCCCATAAACCATATGACTTTATGGATTGCAGAAGGTTATAGATGAGCAAAAATGGATGTACGATATTCGTGCTGCTTTATGCTATCTGCCACATGAGAAATTATGCTGGCGCCTGCGTTGTGCAGCCACTCAGATTTCACCTAATTAAAATGATAACTTAGCTTAAAGTAAAATATAAATAAATGTGAATGTTAAAGATAACCAGGCATTCAAACAAACCCATGTGTTGACATGTGTAGGGTACTTTGGTCATTTAATTAATCCGACACTCACAATGCTACCTCCTTGTCCAAATTTAGTGTACTGTCAGGGGCTATTACATAAATAAGAAAACATAACAAAAAAAGAAAAGAAAAAAATATTCAAGAGGCTAAGTGGATGCAACTAACAAGAATGACGGGATAACTTTGTAACCTACACAGCTACGTAGCTAACTAATAGGAATATTTTTGAGTTGATAGTTTTCCTCTTTTAAGGGCAAACCCAATACTGAGTGGTTAAAAGCATAAACAAAAGATAGAAAAGTAATGCATATACATGGATGTTGTTGTGTGCCAAGAACGGCCACTGTGCGGCATGAAAGCTGACATCCACTTTTTTCCAGCTAACTCTTTGCAAACCCCGTATCATCTCCTCTATTTACATTCATAAAGTGTTAGCTCCTTGAATCTCAATGATATAAACTTATAAACACTAAACAGTAAAACTAGAACTAAGAACCACAGCATGAAATTTGCCATAAAATGAGGATTGGACTTCAGTAACTGAAAGTCTGAAACAGTGACAGTAAAATTTCTTTATGCAAGGTGAAGCCAATTTTTGCAACTCGAACCCAGAAATATTAATTTGTAATTTTGTCCATTAAATTTTGTAATTTTGTATGTATCAATACTTCTCAACCCCCTTACAAATGAAATTACACTACATCAGATTTTTCAGCCCCCAATCTCAATTTTCTAGTTCCACTCATGCCCAGAAATATTAATATTGCAGGGCTTGATTTTAGTTCACTTTGGGCTTAAGAAAAAAGGCAACTCATTAGAGAGTATATATCTTTCCATCACCTTAAAGTTTGTGTTAACTTTGCATCTATTAGAATATTTGAGTTTAATTTGCCAAATCTCAAGTAAAACATGCTTATGTTTCCTTCTAATACCTTCCATTATGTGATGGTACTGATCAGTGTTTTGAGGAGTTGGTGCTTCCTGAGCAGCTTTCTTGGCCATGGCTGCCTCAGAAGGGAACTGGGGCCCGTCAGATGATACCGCAGGGCGGTGCTCCACACCTACAATGTGCTTATATCCATCCAAACACTGTGTCGAGGGCTGTCAAAAAAATAAATGCTAATTTCATACATGCTCTTATAAAATTCATAATTTAAAATTTTATTAAGTGCACATCTACACTCGAAGAATGCCTATAACGTACTTTCTTGTTGTTTTTCTTGTACAAACATTAATAAGCAACTAAGTGTACGTGCAGTGTATTTAAAACATACATAGTAAGATTTTGGGTTGAAATAATATTTTTTAACGTCTACAATTTATTTATACATCAGGTGATTTACCAAACTTTTTTATTTTATTGAATGTTCCTTTCTTCAAAGTTCAAATACATGAATAATAGTAATTTTTGAACACCGTGTTGAGGGCTGTCAAAAAATAATTGCTAATGTCATACGTGCTCTTACAAAATTCATAATTTAAAATTTCATAAGTGCCACATCTATACTCGAAGAATGCCTATAACCTACTTTCTTGTTCTTTATTCCTTGTACATGCAATAATAAGCACTAAGTGTCCGTGCGGTGTAATTAAAATGGGTCATGGTAAGATTTTGGGTAAAAAAATATTTTTTAAGCGTCTACAATTTATACATATATCAGATGATTTACTAAACTTTTTATTTTATCGAATGTTCCTTCTTCAGATACATGAATAATAGTAAATTTGTGAGTTATGTACCTTAAGCTCTGTCTCTCTTCTAATAGAAGAGGTACGCCAGCCAACCATGTCTGGTATTAAGCTTAAGAAAACAGGTGCTAAAAGGTGGTTTTAAACAGTTTAAATTTCTTATATAAAAAAAAAACTGTTGAAAATCTGAAACAATTCTTTCAATATTTAAAGACCAATACCGCATGGCATTTAAAGAAAAAGGCACTAATGTTGGAAAGGATACGGTCATATAAAACATTTGCATACACTGTCCGATTCTTAAAAGCAGCAAGAGCAGAACTGCAAAATGAAAAAAAGGTGTAAATAAACTAAAACTATCAGAAGAAAGTGGTAATATTAAAAAAATAAATCAATAGGCATGAGGTCACTTCTTTAGTCTACTTAATGGTAATTGTAAGGATTATCTCAACTTTTGTTGAGGGATTATATTTTTCTTACTAGCCAAAGATGCATTACACCACTAAAATGGTGCTTTTTATGAACCACATTCTATAGGGGTACCACAATGTTAATTAGCTTTTTATGAGATTTTGCCTCTTTCTTCTTCTTTCTTACATATTATGAAAGGACAAAGATCAGCTAAGCAAAAATCAATGTAAAACCAAATACTTGAGTGAGGCTATGGTACTATGCATAGCACGGATTGGTCCGTACTATGGATCAATATCTCCGTTTTAAGTCCAAACAGTCAATCTGAACCGTTCAACATGAGCCCCATATGAAAATGTACGTGTTGATCAAATTTTACATTTCTTATAAATTTTTTACTATTTTTTAGATAGGTAGAAAAATCACTTGATCTAAAAGTCCTAGACCATTCAAAAGAAGTGATTTTCTACTTATCTAAAAAAATAGTAAAAATATTCTACAAATGTGTGATAGTACATTTTCATATGGAGATCATGCTGAATGGTTCATATCGACTATACGAACTTTGAAACCAAAGATATGATCCATAGTACGGACCAATCCGTGCTATGCATAGTACCATAGCCTCACTCCAAATACTTTATATGTCTACATGTATTCATTATCTTCATATCAGATGCCATGCGCAAAAGAAGAGGCCGCTTGCTGGGTTTTCCGTCTGTCAGAAACAGCTGACGGCCAGTTTGACCAACAAGTAGAGGAGCCAAAGGAGCCGCCAGTTTTTCCAACATTTCTAAACCAAGTAGTAATGGAAGCTGACCATTCAAGCTATTTAAAGCAGCGAGGTAAGGAATTTATATGTATAGCACCAGGAGAGGAGCAGGCTTTCAAGCTATGGGGGTCAATCATATAAATTTTCATGCTGCGTATGGGGTTCAATTTTACAGTACCATAGCATTTTACTCTAAACTATATAGAAAATCATGCATAAGTACAAAAAATTGAAAATAAATGGGGGTCAATCGACCCCCATTCACTATACATGGATCCGCCTCTGTATAGCACAAATGACAATCCCCATCATCGTAATCAATTCAAGGATCTTTGGT